>APFE031139824.1:13383-71011 GCA_000404065.3 Pinus taeda
GGAGAGATTATGAGGAAACTTTCGCACCGGTTGCAAGAATGGAAACCGTGAGAGCAGTGCTGTCCATAGCAGCACAAAACAAGTGGAAAGTTTACCAAATGGACGTGAAGTCAGAATTCCTAAATGGAGTGTTAAAGGAGGAGGTCTACATTGAACAACCTCTAGGCTATGAGAAGAAAGGCCAAGAGCACAAAGTGTGCAGATTGAAGAAAGCTCTTTATGGGCTGAAGCAAGCACCAAGAGCGTGGTACAGTAGGATAGATTCCTATCTACTGGAAAATGAATTCGACAAGTGTGAGGGAGAACCCACCGTCTACATCAAAGAAAAAGATGGTAAAATCTTGATTGTTGTGTTATATGTTGATGATGTGATTTTTACAGGTAATAATGTTTACCTCATTGAAAATTTCAAATCAATCATGAAAGAGGAATTTGAAATGACTGACATGGGTTTGTTGAGATACTTCTTGGGAATAGAAGTAGATCAAAATGAAAATGGGATTTTTATCTCTCAAGCAAAGTATGTAAATGAAGTGTTGGGCAGATTTAATATGCAAGATAGCAAAGCAGCACTCACTCCCACAGTAATGGGATTAAAACTCAGCAAAGAGGACATCAGCAAGGATTTTGATCCTAGCTTGTATAAGAGCATAGTTGGCAGCCTCATGTATTTAACTGCAACTAGGCCAGATATAATGTTTGCTGTTAGTTTGATTTCCAGATTCATGGAGAGGCCAAAAGAAGCACATTGGCAAGCAGCAAAAAGAATTCTGAGGTATGTTAAAGGTACAAAAAGATTTGGCATTTTATATACTTCTTCAGAAAGTTCAGATTTAGTTGGTTACACTGACAGCGATTGGGCTGGAAGTGTAGATGATCGGAAAAGCACTTTCGGTTATGTCTTTCACATGGGTTCAGGAGCCATTTCATGGGCTTCCAAGAAATAGCCAATAGTGGCGTTGTCTACAGCAGAAGCTGAGTACGTGGCAGCTACAGCAGTAGCATGCCAAGCAGTGTGGATGAGAAGAATGTTGAGGAGTTTAGGCCAAGAGCAGGCAAAAGCAACAGTGATATTTTGTGACAATAGCTCAGCCATTGCATTATCAAAGAATTCAGTGTTTCACAAGAGAACGGAACACATTGATACAAGGTTTCATTATATCAGAGAATTGGTAAGCAATGGAGAAATCAATTTACAACATTGCAGCTCTCAGGAACAGGTAGTAGACATTTTGACAAAGCCATTGGATCAGAAAAGCTTCGAGTTTTTAAGGAAGCGTCTGGGTATGGTTAATAACCCAGCAGTTGAAATTAAAGGGGAGTGTTGAAATTGTAATTTCAACTGCAGTTGTTTCTTTGCGATGCGATGACATCGCAGATCGCAAATCGCATATATGTTTGGAGCTTCCGTTTTGTTCACTTGATTTCTGCGATTGCGATGGTGCGATGCGATGCGATCGCAAATCGCAAATCGCACCAATTTAATAGTGTTTCATTTTTCCTCCCGCAAACTGTGATTGTGCGATGCGATCTAATTGAAGTCAACAGTTGAAGTACAAGCCTGCAACAAATAAATTTGACGTGAAGTAAAAGTTTCTTTACCGCCAGTTTTGTCAGTAAAACAGTAAATGTAATTTACTGTGGGTTGGTAAGTTTTGGTGAAGTCTTTAATTTTACCATTTTTCTATGAGCGGGAGTATGGGCACAAGTAAAGGTTGGTAAAAGCATTTAATTTTATTGTTTTTTATTTTACGGAAGTATGGAAAGTAAAACCATATATGTATTCCTGCGTTTGTTTTTTGATTAGTTAGTGAGTGAGAGGGGAAGAACGCAGCAATGCGTATGATAATATACACAGCAGTGTAAATGAATTGTAATTGAAAAGTGAGGCATAGCAGTGCATATGAAAAGTTCTGAATATGTAAAGAGGGAGCACGCAGCAGCGTGAGAAAAATCTGTGTAATTTTCACGCAGCAGTGAATGTAAACTCTCTGTAGTTGAAGTCTGTTTTTACAGCAGTGAATGTAAGAGTGATTTTTACAGACAGCAGTGTAAAATCTCAGGAAGAGGAGACATAGTAATTTGTTTTGAAGTTCTTGGTGAATCCCTCTGAGTGAAAGAGGATGAACTTTGTATCAATTTTTTTTATTAATGAATAGAAATCCCGGGTGTGTGAAAACTCTGTTTGTTGCTTAGAAATTTTAATTTGTTTCTGCTGTGTTAAAGATCATGTGGAGACCAAAACAGAGCATTGTCTCTGTGTGCAGTTTGTTTATGTTGTTTTTGGGATTTTACCAGAAAAATTCCCCAATATTTTCTCCGTAGGAATCGTTGTTTAGCATACATGGCTTTGCATGAATTGATAGGTATTCCCTCAGATAGGGTTTCATTCCATGGCTTAATATTTCTGGTTTACAAGTTACTTACAGTATTTATTGCCACCTCTATTACAGGTTTTGGTTGTGGTTTCCATAGCAGAGGGTATAAAGGAGACCTTACAGCTGCAGGGTTTCCTTCACAATTGCAGGAGAGGGTTAAGGCCATGGCTTCATCACTTCCTTCTGGTAAGTCTTTCGACCCCGAGTTCCTGCTTAAAATTATAGGCATGGTTGCTATTTGATTTATTATTTAAGTCTAACTCTTGGTTATTCGTTACGTCAGCAACATGGACAAAGCATCGAACACCCCCAATGACATTATATCCTTTCACTTGTCAGGCGCTTGCTTAATCAATACTCCCTCTCATGAGTATGACTACGACAGATTTCTGATTTTTTTAAATGATTAATGCCTGTTTTGAACACTTAGTGGACAATGGCCCTATGCATAATGGATTATGCTTGTTGGGCGAAAATATTGTCGTTTAATAATTTCTCAACCAAGTGTCAATCTGACGATTTTGGTAGATTTACGAGGCACGGGCATTATATATGGAGAACTGAACCCAAATTAATCTAATCTAATCTAAGGTTTAAAAATTAAAATTGAAGCAAACTATAAATTAAATTAATCTAGAAAATATACATAATATGTGAAAAGGCAACCAAAGACAAATAGAGAAAAAAAAAAACAAAACACATGCCAGCTCACATTAACAACAAAGAATCTCAATCTATTACATCACAATGACTTACAATCCTCTCCAATCATAACTTCCTCACATAGAGAGCACTCATATTTATACATGAGTTGTTCCGAAAAAGAGATAAGCAACTCATAAATACAACTCCACTTTTCTTTCGACCAATTTCCATAATTATAAGATATGATCCCTCTAAATCCTCACACAAATCTTGGAAGAGATATCCATATCCTCATGATCTTCTCCTTGAAATGAGTTTGAATGATTATTTCCTCAAATCTCTTTGAGAAATCCTTTATTGAAATATTTTCTCCTTGAAATGAGGTTGAATGATTATCTCCTCAAACTTTGAATAATTCTTGATTGAAATCTTCTTAGACATTACAAAACTCACACAAATTTTGATATATATATATATATATATATATATATATATGAAATATATTATTTTTTAATAATTAATCACAAATTCTCTTTAAATATATTAAAATAAATAAATTGGAAAATAGTAAGGGAGACCCATATTTAACATGAGAAAGGTATGATAAATAGTGAATGGAGAAATATAATGTGGATAAATGTGAGGAATATCAGATGGAAAAGAGGATGAAAATATGACAATTGAGAGACTCAACATTCCCCCCAACTAAACTTTTTGCATGCCCTCATGCAACATTGCATGGATTTTCTTGTAGGCTTTTGGCTTCTGAACTTTGGTTTTCATGTATTTTTAACAATAAATCATTCCATGATGTGAAGTACATGAGTAGCAAGTGACAATTCTTATGGTTGGTTCTTGTGTGTCAACCATGAATATGACAAATGTTGGTTCTTGTGTTAACAACATTTATTTCGTTTAGTTTGTTTGTTGCAATAATATTTTAAGCATACTTGCACTGGAAATGATAAGTTATGAATGTACATAAGAAAGACCTTTTCTTCATATTTGTGAGTCATGTCAATATATATTTCAATGTTTTTGGAACAAAGTGTAATTGGAAGAGACATGTTGGTGAATAGTAAAGTACATGGAATTATGAGATGGTAATGAATATAGTTACCTCCCCAACTGAAGATGTGTTATATTTATGAAAGAAAGGAAATGGAACATGGTCAGGGAATTTTCCAAATTCATTCATTTGTAGCAATTAAGAAATCGTATAATTAATGATTAGAAAATAACATACCTCCACTTACACAAAAAGTTGATGAACTATGTAATAGGAATGTAGCTGATTCTGTTGCTGGATCATGGGAAATGTGGTTGCTATTTCTACTAGATCATATATCAAAAGGTGAAGTTTGAAAGTGGAACTGTGGTACTCTCATATGGTTGGAAACATACTATTGCAACTGTTGAAGGAGTCATGAAAAGTATATAGTGTTCACCTGCTACAAAACATGATGGTACAATTCTAGTCATGCAAACAAATGTGTTAATGTTGAGCATGAAGAGAAGTCATTGGATTACTGACCATTAATGAATATTGTTAACCAATGTGAGGCACACTCACCATAAATGTCAATGAGTGCCAAGGTACCAAGTACATATTGTGAAGTGCAAATAGATGAGCTAATGTTGAGGCACTTGCAAGATCCAACAATCAAGGGACATTGATGTATTCCCATGGTTGTTGGTGAGTGAACTTGTCATTAAGGGATACAAGCCTCAAGGTACTAATAATGACTTCAGCCTATATCCCGGATAAAGTGATGAGGTCGATGGTTCAAGACTTATCGAAAGGTGGTTCTTAAGGAATCCCAGATCAATCAACGCGAGTTCATATAAAATGATTAGTAAGACAATAGATAAAATATTTTACAGTCAAATAGTTTTTACGGAAAGGGAAACAAGGCAATGTAGAGAGCTTGTGTTAGGTCCCTATAATACTAGTGATTATCCCATTACTATTGTAGTTGTATCCCTTATTAATATTGTTGAGGCCCTATTGTCCCTATATTTTTATTGCTTGCCCCATAGAATCCTTCTATTGTTATTTTTGTGGCTTTATATTATTATTGTTAGGTCGGCTTGGTTATATTGTGACTCCATAGACTCGTATATATAGAAAGGAGATTTTGTCATTTGAATCATCCAAGAATTGTTCATTTGTGTAATGTAAAGGAGGTTGCCCCCTCGAAGAGGCTGAATTATAAGGCGTTGATCTCTCTTTTCTATCTTTTTGTGAGCTAGTTTCATAACATTTGGTATCAGAGCTTTGGATTCTAGGGTTTCGCTGCTCCAAATAGGTCATCGTGGCATTTTCACTATAATTTTTTTTCTGCGAAATTTCAGAGTCGAAAACAAAAACCCATTTGAGATGAAATCACACTAAACGGCGGGTCCGAATTTCAGAGCTTTTCATGCTATATTTATAGAGATATGATCTGAGAAAGTTGGTCTTTTTGCAAACTCCTGAATTACATTCCAAACAGGTGACCTGGGGAAAATTGTCATAACTTTCTCTCTGAGCATCGGATTGAGATTCTGTAAGAAGCTACAGAAAGAGGACAGACTGTAGTTTCTTGTATATATTTTTTAATGTCATAGGTTGAAACAATGACACATGGCACTTCATACAAGTTCACTCTTCAGGAAAGGTCTATAATCATGTCATCTTAGGAGATTGTGCATAACTCTTTCTTGGAGAATCCAATTTGGACCAGACTGGTGGCATTGGAAAGAGGACGCAGAGGGCTACTATAGGTCGCAATTTCAGAACTAGATGATTCGAAATTACATAGATACATCAGATTCAATATCAAGCTCTTACAAAGTGAAAAAACAGGTGTGTATTTTTTTTAAATTTTTGCTTAAACTTAGTTTGAAAAATTAGTTTGAGGGAAAGAAAGGGCATAGTAAAGCATTATTATCGATAATTGATGCCTCGAGGAAAGAAAATGAAAACACCTAGTAAGCAACCTGAAAGCTCTAGCATGACTCATGAAGAAGAGGAAGAAATGCAACATGACATATCAAAATTACGAGACCAAGTGCAACAAGTGCCACTTGCACAAAAAGTAATAGAATCTAAGATGAAAGATGTAGAAGCTAAGATGGATGGTTTAAAGAAAGGTGCAGAAGCTAAGATGGATTGTTTAAAGAAAGGTGTAGAAGCTAAGATGGATGGCATGGAAGCTAAGATGAATGGCATGGATGCTAAAATATATGGCATGGATGATAAGATGGATGAATTAAAGATGAATATGAATAAGTTGCTACAAGAAATGGTCACTAATGGTGAAAGCGTAGTAAAGGAAACTCATGATGAGAACAAAAAAAATGTTAATCATGATTCCATAGACTATAATGTTGGATTGAAGACCCACCATATTCCTAAAATCGATATGAGGAAGTTTGATGGCAAGGATCTCGCAACATGGATATTATAGATGGAGCAATTTTTCGATCTCAATAATGTGCAAAACACACAAAAGGTACGTATTGCAACTTTATATTTGGAACCAAATCAGTTTGAATGGTATCAACGGCTTTGCTATCGTAAACAAGTTATCACTTTGGCAATTTTTATGGAAGAATTGACAGCATATTATGAGGATACAAAAAGCAACACTTTTTTTAGCCAATTGATAAGTCTCAAACAAAAGGGTTCAATAATGGAGCATAATGAGGAGTTCCAAAAATTGAACATAAAGGTAAAAAATATTCCAGAGGAGCATAGGATTGATGTGTTCATAAGGACTTTGAAAGATAATATCCAACATGATGTTCGCCTTTGGGAACCTAATTCTTTAGAAAAGGCATTCAAGTTAGCAAGAAAAATGGAAAGCAAAATTATGGCAACTAGGAAGCATACCAGTCACAACTATAAAGATGGAAGTGTTGTTACCCCTAGCCTTCCACAACCTATAAGGTTGACACCACAAAAATTGGAAGAAAAAGAGCAAAAGGGCTTTGTTACAGTTGTGATAGAAAATACACTAAAGGTCATAAGTGTGCTGAGAAGAAATTATACTACATAGATTGTGAAGAGGAAGAAGAAAAGGAGAAAGAAAGGTCAAAGGAAGAGGATATACTCCAGGAACAAAGCCTAGATAAAGAAGAAATCAATCTGACCATATCTTGTAATGCATTGGTTGGAATTTCCACTCCTCAAACCATCAAGATAGAAGGATACATCAAGAAGAAAAGGGTAATAGTGTTGATTGATTCAGGAAGTACCCACAATTTTATTCATTGTAAGGTAGCAAAACAATTGAATTGCTTCCTATATCCAACACCAGAGTGTCAAGTGATGATTGAAAATGGAGGAACGATAAATTTCTCTCGAAAGTGCCATAATATCAAGCTATGCATGGGAGAATATGTATTGACTAGCCCAATGCTTTCCATTCCAATGGGAGGTATTGATGTTGTACTAGGAGTCCAATGGCTACAATCCTTGGGTACAATAGCTTTTAATTTTCAAGAACTTTTCATGAAATTTTCTGCCGAAGGAAAAAAAGTTGAATTAAGGGGTATTGCAGGGAAACCGAGAAAGATAATAAGCTCTAACGGTATGACAAAGCTTTTAAAAAAGGAACAAAGAGGTGTAATTGCTCATTTGTTCGCTAGATGTTTCCATATCGGAATCATCTATTTCTCTAGATCTCCAAAAAGTCTTGGAAAATCATTCCAAGGTATTTGAGACTCCGAAAGGTTTCCCACACATTCGTGATCATGACCATGCTATGCATTTGATTCCAGGAAGTGTTCCTCCAAACATCAGGCCATACAGATATCCCTATGCCAAAAAGAGCGAAATTGAACGTATGGTTGCAGAAATGCTAGAGGTTGGTATAATTCAGCCTAGTCAAAGTTCTTTCTTTACTCTAGTAGTATTGGTGCACAAGAAGGATGGATCATGGCGAATGTGTCCAGATTATATGGAGCTGAACAAGCTCACTATTAAAGGTAAGTTTCCCATTCTTGTCATTGATGACACTCACTGAAGCTACTATGAAGTGGCATGTAGACCAACCCAAGGAAACCCATTCCACTTTACTAACTCTTGTCACAACATTTATTTCATATTTTTAGTTACTTCTCTATTATGATACTAGTACCAAATTTTTGAATTCATTATATCAAACTTCTACCACCCCCCTTCCTGACGATGTTTAGGAATGGCATAGAAGGAGGATTATCTATAGAGCTCCTAACTCCAAAGGTCGAGTCTATATGGATTGGTTTCTTAGATTGTTGATGGCCCCCATTATAAAATATGTCGCATCACACTTTCCTCAATCTGAGGAAGAAACACTCCAAATAGCTCTCAATTTTGATCTGATTTACACCTAGTCAAGTTATGTTTACACTGTCACCCCTGATCTTCCTTGACCTGGTGTTGTAAACACGCTGGGGGAATCACATGCTGCATATGGAATAATTTGAACCATATCACACCCTCAGCCATATTCTACACCTCGTATGAGTTATGGTCACCCCGAGGGAAGGACCAGTTCCACGTACAATTGTCCCTCCCATAATCCTCAGGGAAATACTTATCGAGGTCTTAGCACACCATATGAATATCATCCTTCGCATCAAAATATTCTAATGCTAATGTTTCCTCCTCCTACTTATACCAAAGTTGCCTCATCTCCCTGTTATCCATATGCATAATGTAATGCTCTATCCCCTTTGGTACCATCACCTTAGCCCCCGATGCCTACTCCTCCTCCACTGCAACAACCACCTTCTCCACAATAAAAAGTGTAAGCTCAAAATAGTCGAACCAATCCCCCTAACCCAAGGAAAAGGAATAATAGGAACTAGTAGTTGTAAGGTAATCAAGGCAACAAGGGTCCTCCGCTCAATTCCCCTTAGGGTACTCAACCTAATCTCATGACTCAAAAAAAAGGCAGTCAGCCCAAGAAAAACAATAATATTTGTATAAAAAAACCTTGTGCTTGTTGCAGAGTCTATGGTCATTATATCCATGAGTTTCCTCTATTACCATAGATGCAACAAGTATGGGAAGCTGAAGAAAATTCTCAAATATCATAGCCCACTACTCCTCCTCCTCCTTCTTCATCCCAACTTGTCGTGCTTACCAAACCTTTTCCTAAACAAGGATACATAGGTGCTCAACCTACACAAGGTCAAGAAGCTCAACCATCTCCACCGCTTGGTCAACGTGATTGTCATATTCTCATGATTAATTCTGATGAGGTAAATATTAAACAAGTCAAACTCTAGACTCGATCACAACAATATGACAAGCCACCTGCTAAGTATATGATTGAGTACCAACCCAAAGGGTATACCGAGCCTCTATCATCACGCAAAAGTACCTTACAAATCCCTCAACCTAAGGTTGAGGTCATACCCAAGATCCCCAAAGGACTGTTATGTCGAAATGCTACTTCTGCTAAAGCTGGCCATATGTATAACATAGTAGATGACTTGGCGGAGTCTCCTCTTGCCATGTCAATGTTGGAAGCTTTCCAGATGCGTCCATCACAATGAAAATCTCTACTATCTACTCTAGGCACCGTAGATCTTCAAGATGATCATATGATTGTCTTTCATGTTGATAAGTTGGATAAACCTCCCTTACCTTCATATGTTTCCTTCCAAATTCCAGTCTCCATTCGAAACACCACTGTTTAGCAGTGTATCATTGACAAAGGCGCATCCACTTGTGTGAAGGCCTCCAGTGTTTGGAAATAACTTGGCTCCCCCAACCTATCCCTGTTGACCATCACTCTGCATGCTTGGGACGATCATTCTTTACAACCCATTCTCTTATATCATAACTACCTAGTCAGAGTTGTAGGCAAGATCATCTATATTGACATTGAATTCATTCATGCACCCCTTCACTATAACATCCTTCTGGGTCATAGTTATACCTATGCCATGTCAATTGTCGCATCCACGGTTCACCATAACATGTGATTTTCACACAATGGAAATATCATCACAATCAATTAGTTGAGGTATCATGATCCGAAAGCCTAGAATTCGCCTCAGTCCAAAATTTCTTCCATGGATGACAATAAGGTTGTGTCGTTTGTATCTCTAGGAGTCTATAAACATTTCTCTTTACTTGGTTCTTACTATGCCCCCCACCTACTCCTTCTAAGCATATCTCATCAAGTGTTTACATGCTCTATGCATTGCGGGCTGCCCACAAATGGGTTGCTATGCCTCCACAACAGTCTGCACCTTCACAATCTATTGCGCCTGACTTAACTCCACCTACTGGTACAACTCCTCCAGAATCACTTACTTCTCCTGGTATCTCTCTTAATCCATTTCGACTCAAAACTG
Organism: Pinus taeda; assembly: GCA_000404065.3. Lineage (NCBI taxonomy): Eukaryota > Viridiplantae > Streptophyta > Pinopsida > Pinales > Pinaceae > Pinus > Pinus taeda. The sequence continues at coordinate 23,745 of APFE031139824.1, forward strand.
TTCCCTAAGGCCTTAACTATTTTCAATTAGTTCCTCTAAGCCACTATTCCTTTGGTCAGATACCCTTCTTATTCCCACCTCCTAGAGTGTACTCTACACCTGTCATGGTTATGTTGAGTCTAGCCAATATTACATTAAAGATCCCATTCTGGTACATTAATCCCCCCTCAAACACACCATGTAATCAATTGAAACCTTACACTACTTTGACCCTGATCCAATCGATTGTTCCTACCCCTACCTTTGCTTAAGTTCCTCAGCAATATCAATAGGAGCCTACTCCTATTGCAAAATTATCTCACAAGGAGGGAATATCCTGCAATAAGGGAACTCAAGGCAAGGCCCCCCCAACTTCTCCATCTCCCCCTAAGCCAACAAAACCTCTTCCTCCTTGTGCTTTATGTGATGTTGTCAATCATAGCACCAATAATTGTCTTGAACTCCCTCATGTTAAGGATGTGGTTGCTAATACCTTCCTTGATTCTAACATTCACGAGGTGCATGTCACCTTACATGACTAAGCTAAGAAGATCCGATCATTACATACAAACCATCCTTGCACTTTGTGTGATAACTATGGCCACTATTGCCATCACTATCCCCATCTCAAATATTTTCGCAATACACTTCAAGTACTTCACGAATTAGAGGTCGCTCGTAATGAATCCACCTCTCCTTTACTTGCAACTTCTAGTCCCACTTCTGCACCAGTTCAGGAGGTCTCTACAACACCCATGGTGATCCCTCTTGTTGATGTTGAGATGATGGATAGTGCTGCTCTATTATATAACTATCGTCATTCGTGATATCCTTAGCTGGAAACTCCCCAGACGTTTGCTTTCATGCCTCTGTTGAACCTTCCTCATCAAGCACATCAGTCTCAACTACTAGTCATATGTCATATGTCTCCCACTTTTGACAACGCATATGTGAACCTTGTCTCTCATGAAGAGGCTTCAGGTAGCTCTTCACCATCATGTGGTCTTTCTTCCTCCAGTCCACCCATATTCCATTATGATGAAGACATTATGGAAGCTATGACCACTCTTGATTATCCTTGGGATGATATGCACAAGTGTGCATACTTCCTTCTGTAGCAGACCCATGACCAATATGCGGTGGAGTCAAAAGACTTAATTCATGGTGAAGTCGATTGGTTAAAAAATCCCATCCCTACATCATATTCTCTCAAAGAAGGGAATATGCACTAGTAGAAAATGATGAAATTAATGACTAGGTGACTAAAAAAGTTAGTCACCACAATTATCTTAAGTATATTACTACTAAATTTGAGAAATTTTAAGTGTCAGAACTAAAAATGACTAACATAAATGACTAATTTAGTCTAGGGATAAAATATATGACTAGATAATAAGTGACTAACTTAAATGACTACTTTGCTCTAGGATAGAAATATATGACTAGATAATAAGTGACAAAATTAATAATGCTTAACATAAATGACTATTATAGTCAAAGAATAAAAATATGACCAAATAACAAGTACAACAAGTACTTGAATTAACCATTTCTGTCAGTAATTTTTAATTGTGTACTACTCTAGAAATGGAAAATTGGAATTTTGATACCGAAGTGTTACATTTCACTACAAGGGTCTCTGAATCCATATGCAATGTTAAAATTCCAAATACCCTTTTGTCTCTAAAGTTTATCCCTACAGATGGGTTCATCTACAATTAAGATAATTGCACGTATCATCTACCTACTTTACACTATTGTATTCATGATAATTTTAGTAAAGGTAATATTTAGATAATCAAATTAATATTTATATTTATACTTATTTGGCCATAAAGTTTAATTTTTAAATTTCATTGATTTGTGTTAAAAGTGTGAGTGATTTTAAATCTAAAGTTAAATCTTCATGTTTACATTTAACAAATATATAAACATAACATTTCTTATGTTAAAAGTGCGATTTCATTTAAATCTAGTATTAAAATCATCATATTTACATTTGATAAATACTAAATAAATAAACCGAAAATATATATTTATATACCTATTTAGTAAATAGGTATGAACCTTTATTAATTGAAGTATGGAAGCTAATTTTTTAATGGTGTATGAACCTTTGTTAATTTAAGATATTGAACCTATCATAATTTTTAATGTATGTAATAAGGTGGTTTTATTTATGGTTTGATATGAACCTTCTTTTAATTTAATAGCGGGTATTCTGAAATTTTAGTTAATTGTTTTATATATATATATGAATAGATAGATTATATAAACATTTATTAGTGATTTAATTATTTTTAATAGTGGATGAAGTTTTATTAATTGTTTGATATGAACCTTAGTTAATTTTTTAATGATATATAGACCTTTATTAATGATAAATATTTTTAATAGTTGATAGATAAACTAATGATCAAATAAAACTCATTTAAATAAAATCAATTTATAATAGTTTAATTGTTTTTAATAATGCATAATGCTTTTAATAATTCATACATGATGTAATTGTTTTTAATTTTCCATACATAACATAATGCTCATTTCATGCTCATTTTGTGAAAATGGGAAATAGTCCATGAAAGCCGAACATTCGGTATGAAAGCTGGCTATGAAAGTGGAAAACTGCGTATGAAAGCCCAAGAACGAAAATCAAATATTATTATGCACAAAAATTGGTTATCTTACCCCACGAAAAATTGTTAAGAACCTTGTTTCTATGCAAACTGGTTATTCTTACTGTGCCGAGGTGCACTCTAGGTTTACTCAGTTTCTAAACTCTCCATGAAAATTGGATGTTTTGTCCATGAAGATGGCTCTTTGGTGCCAAATTTTTGCAATTGGTAGGATGGTTTTGGTATATTTTGAGATATTTGAGAGAAATTGGTTATGTGGTTAAATATTTTTAGGGCTTGCAAATTTTTCTATATAATTACAGCTCGTGTCATCAATAGAAGAGCAGTGGAGACAACTTGGAAGCTTTTGAAGAGGCAGACAACAACTAATTTATAATTGAAGCCTGCAATTCTAGAGTTGGAATCACAGGTTAGTTGGGTTTATAGGTTTATATTTTTCTATGTTCATGCATTTTTACTACATTTCCCTAGGTTCATTCTACGGTCTTCGTTCTATAGATTCAAATTTTCCTCATCCACATACCTACAACTAAAACAAATTTTGTTGATTACATAATTTTAAACTGCTATCATCTCTCTCTTTCATTGTTTTCTGCAATCTTCCTTCTTACTTGATATTTCCAGATTTTAACAATATAGCACTGATTCTTTAGATTTAAGACTTCAGTGGGTTTCAGGGGTATCTATTCTTTCACAAGCTCTCACTAGCATATCTATGTTTTAACATAGAAACTAGGCTTCTAAATAACCTATGATAGCAAAGTAGTTACCCTGAATAGGTGTAGTTTCGTGAGAGATTGTGCTAATAATTTGATTAACCGAGCAAGATGTAGAATATGGATCTATCCCGGCCAACTAAAAATCTATTTTGTAGGAATGGAGTTCAACCAAAGTATTCATGGCAGGGTGGTTGTATACAAGCCTGTCCACATCTCCCATCTCATTAAAACTTGCTCCCACCAAACTCCATTAGACATAAGCCAAAATCATAGCCTACCACACTAGAACTAACAATGTCCTTGCAATATGGTGTTTCTGGTCTCTTAATTTTGTATGAACTTGAAAGGGTTTAGGTTTCTCATCAGGCTTAGTTTCTTATGTTAACCTTTTTTGTCCAGTGTTTATTTAATACGTTTTATTGTTCTCCTATGGAATTTGATTTAATACACTTAATTAGTTTTCAATGGAATATGACCACCCTGTATTGAATTGAATATGAATACATGAATGCCATTGAATGTAAGGACATGTTATGTGAAAATGCCTATTATGATTCATGTATTATATTTTAGCAACTGAATATACAAGCATGAATGGCATTGAGTATAAAGAACTAAATATGAGAATGCGAAATTTCCAGTTATGTCTTTATCACTCAATCAATAATTCAATTCATGTTGGTCAGATTTAGTGATAAAGAAAAAATGCAGTGGAAACAACTTAGTCTTTAGAATCATTTTTAACATAATTATAAGTTTCTTCATCTACACAAATATGTTTATAGTTAGTTGTGTTAGAAGAGGATAATTATTGATTTGGAACTTTCCTTGTATTTATTTCTAAACTCCAAACACAAATTCCCCATCTTGGCCTCCACTCAGTTCCTTTCTTTAGCAACAAACGAATCAACTTTCTGACAAATCTAAGATTTATGCCTCTATTGATGGGGAAGTAGCATTGTGATTACCCACAGTGTAATAGAAGAGTCAATGTTGAAAATGGTAATCAATAATACATGGTACTTTGCCTTTGTAAGAATCAAACATTGATGGGAGTTCAAGGTGATTATGTTCCAACCACCTATATATCTCAGCCAGGTATTGTCTTGTTCTTTTGTTCTTCAGTCCCTATGGTCCACCTTATTTAGTATCATTTCAAATTCAAACATTTAGGACCTACACTAAAACTAGTTAGATGAATAAGAGTAACACAAATTTTTATATTAGGAATTTTATTTCTGTTGATGATAGTAATGAGATCCATGTACACTAAATTACATATATACATTAATTGAGTAATATATTCTTAGTACCCAAACTAAGAGTAATCAAGTGTCAAGTGCAACCCAAGTGTTATTGGTGTTGTGCATATCAATATTCAGAAAAGGAAACACATGCTCAAGCATTGCTATCCAAACTTATGTATACCCTAGATTTCCATATAAGTGAGAACCTTGGGTGGGTTTTACTTTGGAAAATTGATTTATTTAATTTAGATTTCATTTCAGGGATTTTATCCATGGGATTAGTGATGTCAACTAGTGGAGAGTTTACCATAGAAAGAGACCCTAACGATCTAAAATCGTATTTATAGGAAATCCTTTTTAGATACGACATCTTTTACTTTTTGAAGTGGGGATATAGGAATTGTTCCAATCATTATTTTTCATTCTTCAAGTAATAGTTTTGGATGCATTAACATTTATGCAATAGTTCAATACATGCCATGAGATGCCATTGTTGTTCTAGAATGGTGCATTAATGGATGGAGAAAATACAATATCCATGTTGGAAGAGTGTAAAGCCTTGATTTAGTTAGTGAATTTGGCACCATAATAGGCTTATGGGGAGAGTGATGAGCCTAAATCATATGATATCCCCTTCGAGTGAGTGTTGATAGAATGACCAAGATCCTTTATCTACCCACTAGTTAGTGAAGATTATTACCAATATCAGCTAAGACAGGTTGATTTAAGCATGTACCCATGTTATGCATGTGCATTATGGATGACACTGGTTTACTTAAGAGTAGGATTATGCACTAATGTCATTGAACCAATCCTATTGCCAAGTTGAAAAAAAGGTGCAGTACATGTTTCAATGTTGAAAATGCTAACCAATAATATGTCTGATGTTGCCTTTGTAAGAATCAAACATTTATTAGAGTTCAAGGTGATTCCGTTCCAACCACGTATAGATCTATGTCAAGTATTCTATTGTGCTTTCATTCTTTAGTCCCTCAGGTCCACCCTATTTAGTATCATTTCAAACATTTGTACAAACTTTGTCAGCTGATAGGTGCTCCAATAAAAAATTGAGCACACCAACACTTACAGATTCAACATGTACAGTTATAAAAGTTTGCACGAGTCCTTCCTATTATCACTTTTTACTTCTTTTTATGCATGTGAAAGAACTATTTATGTTGACCCTAAGTAACCACCAGTAGAACTATTGAATTTACATCATATGCAAATACTAAACACTGTTAATGGTAAAATAATTGCTTCTTTTATTATTCGAAGCATCCATTGTATCTATATATTGTTCATAAACATCAAAATTTTAATAATGGTAGTGAAAAAACATCTTTCACAAAGAAATAGTTACATCATACTATCAAGACAAGAAACCCTGTTATTCTTGTCACATCGATCATTTCCTAGCTAATATATATGGATCTATATGTAATTCATGGATGTACCAATGCTTTGATGACAACTTGCCTTGTCCATCTAGGACACTAGGTGTAGGAAGGGGTTGCTTTAGCTACCACATTTAGCTTGATATGTATGATCAATGTGTATATGATATCTATGATGTGTATTATTTTTATTGTGATCACTTAAGCATTCTATTCTAACTCTTGATTTTTGGCTATAAGTTCTACGCTTAGTTTTTACTTGCGAGTGACTCTTCATGAATGACATAACATAGTACCATACTTAATTCAAGTAGATCATAACTAATAAATTAGATTTCCCATTTTTAAGGATTGCCAAGTTAACCCAATTATAGGTGGCACATATCAAACTTGCACCTACTGAGTATGGCTTGTTACCTATGATAGCTCCCCTTGTGTAGATATTGGGTTATGATGATTCCAAGTAGATAACTTTCTTTATGTAGGCTTTATATATGTAACCTTATTATGGTAAGATTAGCATACCTAGGTAGACCTCCAATATTCCCTTCATTTTGTATTGCAATTGCAAATGATAATAGCAAGAATAACCATGAGGAAATACTATACATGAGTACTATACAAATTTAAGGCACGCATAACCCTCATATTAGCCACAATACTAGATACTCTTCATAAAATATGTTTGGTATCTCCTTCCAATAGTAATTCTTAACTAAAAGGATCATTCAAAAGATATCATAATTTCATGTTTTTCTTCTCAATTAATCTAAATGTACAAGTACCTTAAGAAGGGTGATGCTAGAAAAAAGGATAAAAATTATAGGAAATACTAGTGGATAATTGGTTATCTTACTCTATCTTCATTGCCCATACCTAGCCAATGATAGCACAAGAATGCCTACTTCTCTAGAGGCACCTATAATACTTTTGTGGATTTGAATAATCACCCTTTGGTTAGTGTGTACACACTAGCCTAGATTCTAAAGTGATGTCCTTACAATAGTAATCCACCATTTGTTTGCTATTTAAGCTATTCAAATATAGATTACCCTTTTACGGCCAAGTTCCACCAAAATGATTCTTCCTACCTACTTAGTACCTCCATTTATTTCATGACAAGACTACCCTACAAGCCACCAAATTTCTATCATATCCATGAGGTCGACAACAATTTTTGGTTCAAAATATAGCTAAGTTGGAACAAACATAGCTATAAAACCTATGTTATTTTTCAACCCCTAATGTTTATGGAAAAAAAGATATCAATATTCTAAATCATGTGAAAGTCAAACTATCGTCTTTCCCAAATTAACTCCCTACATCATAGAAAATATCTCAAAATTATTTATCTATGCTAAATCAAACATTTCATTAAAATTAATTATTACCCTAACATTTCTACATTAATACACATTTTAACTACACAAAGCTTATTTTGATTTCACCCTAATTCACATTTTTAATATCAATCAATCAAAATCCCCTCATATTTGATGACATAAATACCCAATGGAAATCCCCTCATATTTGGTGACATGAAGAACCAATGGGTATTTTAAGATTAATGAAGCCCTATTAACCCAAAAAAAAAGACTTACACATTTCATTTAAATTTAATTCCACGTGAAAAACACATGCATTTCATTTAAGGTTTCACGGGATTTCTATCTTTCAAATATCAAATTTCCCTCAAGTTTCAAGGTTTATCCAGTAAGGAGGAGGAGAGGAGGAGAAGGGCAGGGGAAACCATGTGATCGTAGGTTGAATTCATTGAAGATATTGGATTCTTGGTTTCTCCAATCGTGGTGATTCCCTTTTGTAGAGAGTCCTTTTAGTGTGAAACACGCGAGGCTCTTTAGCTATTCAAGTCTTTCCATCAACCATCTGGGTTTTTCCAAAATAGCTCGGAGCCCTGTAAAATGGGTTTTCGCTGTAGTCAAATGACTCATAACTACCCAACATTATCGAATTTGAGGCTCAAAAAGTTTGAGGAAGCATCATAAATGGAATTTGGGTGATTTCCCATTGTGGAGAATTTGCTTGGGGTGAATTCTGGTGAGAAATTAGGAGAATGCGAAAATAATTAATATCTAGAGATCGGAATTCAGGCAAACTAGGTGTCTATATACTTTAATTAGGTAAACAATTTGGTTATGTAGGTTTTAACCCCGTACATAATTGCTTGCATACGAATTCTAAAACACAAAAAATAAACAATGCAAGAGAATAACACATAAAACACATATACAAAGAGACTTTCCCCTCGATCCCAAAACCGGGACTACCAGCTTGACTTTTCATTATGTTCCTTTCAATGTTATAATACATATTTATACATGTTGAAGCATCCAATACCATGGATCGAAAACCATCGCATCCAATACCATGGACCAAAAAACATCGCGTCCAAAAAACGTGCGAAAATCATGCACAAAACCATAGGTGGGCCCACCCAACCTAACATAGGTTCCAAAACCAAAATCTTCCAGGGCGCTTCCCTAGACCCCATAAAGTGGGGTTACATGCACCCCTCAAACCCCCTGTGATTCCCCCTACTATGCAATCAGCGTAACGAAGGGGGGGCTTCACCCCCCTCCTAACCCCCCAGTTAATTATGTGGGATAGTCGTGGAAAGAATATAACACAACCCAAAATTCTCCCACTTGTTGTTTTCTTTCCATAGGGGTCCACAAGAGGGATTAGTCATTTATCCAACCCTACAACACCCATTGTTTCTTTACACCAAAATAACTTCTCAGAGCTCACAAATTTTGTCAATGCATCTGCAATATTCTTTAAATTGTCCACCTTTACCAACAACACCATTTTTTCTTCTATCATATCCCTCACAAAGTGATACTAAACATCAATGTGCTTGTCTTTGAATGATATGCAAGGTTCTTTACCAAGAAAATTGCACTTTGGCTGTCACAGTCTATCCTTATTGCTCCCTATACTAATCCCATACTTTAACACAATCTCTGCAACCAAACTGTGTCCTTGCTTGCATGAGTGGCTACCATGTATTCTACCTCTATAGTTGACAGTGCCACTACAGACTGTTTCTTACTCATCCAACTGACTGCACCTCCAAATAGGTTAAACAGATAACCACTTGTAGATCTTCTTTGATCCAAATCTCCAGCCCAGTCTGCATCAACAAAGTCATAAACAGCTAACACTATGTCCAATCCTAGTCTTCCTTGGTAGCACAAGCCATAATAACTAGTGCCACGCAAATACCTGAACACCTGCTTCATTGTTGTCCAATGCTCCTTTCCTGGTTTTGACGTAAACTTGTTCAATACTCCCACTGCATGTGCAATTTATGCTCTAGTATAGACCATTGCATACATTAGGCTACCAACTGCACTTGCATATGGAACATGGGACATGTCCTCTTCCTGTTCTTATGTCTTGGGACACTGTTCAACAGATAGCTTTACACCTACAGGAATAGGAACCTTCACCGGTTTATTATCCTTCATGTTAAATCTCTGCAATATTTTCTCGGCATACTTCCTCTGGTTTAACCAGAGCTTCCTCCTTTCCCGATCTCTTTTAATTTCCATGCCCAAAATATAGTTTGTAGCACCAAGATATTTCATGTTGATTTTGGAGGACAATTGGGTCTTGAAATCCTGAATAATTTCTTTTTCATTTCCAACCAGCAACATATCATCCACATACAAAACCAGATAAATAACATGCTCACCAATTAATTTAAAATACACACAATGATCTACTTTGCTTCTGGTGAAGCCAAGTCCCCATATAAATGTATCAGATTTCTGATACCACATCTTTGGTGACTATTTTAACCCATACAAAGACTTCTTTAACTTGCATACCAATTCTTTTTTACCCTTCACTACAAAGACTTCAGGTTGCTTCATGTAGATTTCCTCTTCCAGATCCCTGTGAAGAAATGCTATTTTCACATCCATCTATTCTACCTTAAAATCAAAAGCAATAACAACATATAAAATTAAACTAATAGAGGTTACCTTGGCAACAAGAGAAAAAATATCACCAAAATCAATTCCTGGCACCTGGGAATAAACTTTTGCGACCAAGTGACCTTTATATTTCTCCACCTTTCCTTCTGCATTTTTCTTCTTCTTGAACACCCACTTGCCGCCAATGGGTTTCCTTCCATCCAGCAACTCCACCAAATCCCAAGCCTCATTTTTGTGCAAAGATGTCATTTCATCAACCATGGCCTCTTTCCAGAGTTTTCCTTCCTCTGAATCTACTGCTTCCTTCATAGTTCTTCGATCATTGTCAGTAATAGGTAAAGAAAAATTTGAACAGAAAATAGATGGACTATACCTTAATGGTTGCCTTCTTTCTTGAACTGATCTTCTCACACCCGGAGTTTGTGGCTATTCATATTCTGATTCCTCCTCTGCTATAGAGTCTGATTCTTCCTCCTTTAGCTCAAACTCTATCTTCTCAAGTTCCTTTGGTTGAACTTCATGTTTAATAACATCTTTCACCTCTCTAAACACTACATCTTGGTTGTACACAACCTTCCTTATTACTGGGTTCCAAAGTTTATAACCCTTTAAACCATCCTTATACCCAATAAAGATGCACTTTTCAGATTTACTATCCAACTTGGTTCATTTCTCCTTTGGAACATGTACATATGCATCACATCTAAATACCCTCAGATGTGAAAGAGAGGGTTTATTACGAGTCCATACCTCTTGTGGAGTCTTATCATCCAATGCTGATGAAGGTGACCTGTCAACCAGGTAACATGTAGTATCCATCGCCTCTGCCCAGAATTCATGTCCTAATCCGGCACCACTGAGCATGCTTCTTGCCCTTTCCATCAACGTCTTATTCATTATTTTTGCAACTCCATTTTGATGAGGTGTATATGGAGTAGTCTTTTGTCGTGCTATACCAAAATTCTTACAAAATTCTTCAAGTTCCTTGCTGCAAAACTCTCCACCATTATCTATCCTCAGCACCTTTATCTTCTTGTCTGCCTGATTTTCCATGAGAGCCTTAAATTCTTTAAACCTGTCAAAGGCTTTAGATTTCTTCTTAAGGAAATATATCCATGTATTCCTTGAGAAGTCATCTATAAATGATACATAGTACATAGACTTACCCAGTGATGGAACCTTCACAGGTCCAAACAAATCACTATGCACAAGCTCTAATATATGTTTCACCCTCTTACCACTAGAGGGGAAGCTCACCCGATTCTGCTTCCCATATACACAATTTTCACAGAAATCAAAATCCAAAGAGCTATTACTCATACCTTCTACCATACCTTTACCATGAAGTATTCGAAGGCCTTTATCTCCAATATGTCCAACCCTTTGATTCCATAGCATGGTCTTCTCTCCAGAGACCACGAGATTTTTTGCTACACTTTCAAAAACCACAGAACTATTGCACCCATCAACAACCGTGCTACCTTGCAGCTTGTACAAAGTTTCAATCCGAACACCCCACATCAATACCAATGCTCCCCGAACCATCTTGTATGTATCCTTGTCAAACACTATTTTTACACCTGCATCATCCAACTTTTTTACAGAAATCAGATTTTTGGCGAATTCAAGAATATACAGAACACTCAGAAGTGTTCTAACCCTTCCACCTTGCAACTTCAACTTTACTTTTCTGCGACCAACGATTCTAGCCTTCCTCTCATCTCCTAAGAAGACATCACCACCATCGTATTTCTCATACTCACAGAACCACTCTCTATGCAGAGTGAAGTGAAAGGATGCACTTGAGTCAATCAACCATGCCTCATGATCTACATGTGTACTTGAAGAAGCCAAGTAAACATCCCCACCTTCATTTGAGTTCGTTTTCACCTCTGTAATAGGAGCATCATCAAATCCATTTCCTTTATCAGGAGCTTTGGATTTACAGTCCCTTTTGTAGTGCCCTTCTTTTTTTCATTTCTAGCACACCACCTTTACAGCTTTTCCTAGAGATTTAGATCTCCCTATAGATTTATATCTCCCACTCAATGACTTATTTTTGTTTTTGTTCTAGGACTATTCTCGCATAGACAAGGCATCACCATTCAGGCTCTCCATATTTTTCTGTCTCATCTCCTCCATCAACAAGGATGTGACTATTTCATCAAATTGCAATGCAGTTGCATTAATACCTATTGCAATAACCAGACTATCCCACAAATCTGGTAGAGAACACAACAAACTGATGCACTCATCTTCATCTGAAATTTTAATATCAACAGATGCTAACTAAATTACCACATTATTAAATGTGTTCAAATGCTCTCTCACCGAGTCTCCATCTTTCATCCTCAGGTTATACAGATTTTTCCACAAGAACAATTTATTCACCAGAGAATTAGATTGGTACAAAATCCCTAACTTGTCCCACAAAGCCTTCATCTTAGCTTCCCTTGATACATTCACCAATACTGAATTTGAGACACACAATCGTATTGTGCTGTTTGCCTTCTGATCTAACTTCTGCCATTCTTTATCGGACACTCTTGTTGGTTTAGTACCTGGATCTATCATGATCCACTGATCTTTATCCACCAACAGATCCTCCATCTTGAGTTTCCACAACTCAAAACTCTGACCATTAGCTTTCTCGATCTCTATCTTTCCATTGCTCACCATCTTCTTTCACTACCAGAATTGATCTCACAGATCTCCTACTGAACAGGGTCTACCATAGGCCCAAGTGAAACCCCTCAGCAATAAAGGCATCCCCTTGAAGCCAAAACACCTCTAATACCAAATGTAGGTTTTAACCCCGTATAGAAATTACCTGCATACGAATTCTAAAACACAGAAAATAAACAATGGGAGAGAATAACACATAAAACACGTATACACAGAGATTTCCCCTAGATCCCAAAACTGGGACTACTGGCTTAATTTTTCATTATGTTCCTTTCAATGCTATAATACATATTTATAAATGTTGAAGCATTCAATACCATGGACCCAAAACCATCGCATACAATACCGTGGACCGAAAACCATCACGTCCAAAAAACGTGTGTGAAAAAATCATTTACAAAACCATAGGTGGGTTTGCCCAACCTAACATAGGTTCCAAAACCAAAATTTTCCAGGGCGCTACCCCGAACTCCATAAATTGGGGTTACCTACACCCCTCAAACCCCCTATGACTCCCCCTGCTATGCAATCAGCATAACGAAGGGGGCGCTTCACCCCCTTCCTAACCCCCTAGTTAACTATGTGGGCTAGTCGTGGAAAGAATATAACACAACCCAACATGTTAAAGTTTTGATTGAAACAAAGTTCCTTAAGAGAAGATCCTTGGTGGTTGGCCTATTTCATATTGAATGAGTTGTTGTGATATGTGGGCACATGATATAAGATATAATTTATCTACCTACAGTTGGGCTTGAGAGTAATTGTTCAATGTTTAATGAGTTGTGGTGATATGTGGGTACAAGATATAAAATAGAATTTCACAACATCTAGATCAAAAATAATCAAAACTCTTAGGGCGTACCTCTGGTATTTGAAAGAGGTGCAAGAACCAAACTAGGTAGATGAGATTGCTGTAGGCACCAAAATGCTGAAAATAGAACTTGGGGTAGTTAAGACAAACTCTTCCCAGTTTACCAAGGAATCACATTTCAACGAAAAGTGTATTTGAGCTCAAATTTGTGCACATGGGTAATGATCTCCTAGTGCCATAATTTTAACCTCTATCTCTAAGTAATTGGATGGCTACCTCAAGGTCATCTAACAATAGGTGGGAATGGAACTTAATCAAAACATATCGACTGAAGTTATTGAGACTTGTGAAACTCCTCTCACTTTACTAAATGTATAGGTCTCTATTGATAATGCTTTCAGGCGTACAAGTATCAACATGGAATCTAGAGGCTATGATCTATTTCGAGAGCTCATAACATGCATGGATGTATTAATAAGATAATCATTAGGCCCATGTTTGCAGGTATTGGTCGTTGGTGTCACTGGTAGGGTCACATGATGGGGAACTTGCTAATAAACTTATCTATGTGATGAAAATATTGGTCACAAGCTTCGGGTGTTTCCCACTCTCTCCCTTACAAATGCTAGCTATGTTTCTAGAAACCTAACCATGAGAACCATTTTTCATTCTTGATCTAGTCCTCTTCCTTGTCTTGGCTATGTATAATACACCCAGTTTGGGAGAGTGACCATTGCCCAAATATCCACTTGCCCCTAGATCTTCTCTGCTTGACGTTGCCATATATGATACTTTTCTAGACACATTCTGAGATACTAAAATTCCAACTGAGAATATTCATAATTCTCAGCATCGTCACTTGTAACAAGGATATGTATGTTTATTCTATGAGGTGAAGGAAATAGCTATTTACTTTGTATCAAGATCTATGGATCTGAAACTCTACTAAGAGACTGTAAGAAAAAATGTACATGCATATGTACATTTATCTATCCTAGATATTTAGACTCATCATCTACCACTGAAATGACTTTAAAGACCAACAGGAAAACGTGTAATCTCACCCAGGCCCACACTAATGATATTAATGATGGTAGTCACTGTTGGAAATTAGTGGGAAGGGATAGCTTTAGTAGTTTCTGTTGGGTAGTTCCAATTGAAATTTTCATTCTACAATCCCTATGAACAACCATCAACTTCCACAACTTTTCTTGAAGGTCCATGGAATCTCAAAATATTCTTAGCAGTGATACTCAAAAAAATCTCTAGGCTAAGTGACCCTAACTACTATTGCAATGGCCATAAATATTAGATTGAACAAATACACTTCTTATTCAAATACTATTTGAGAAATGAACATTTAAATTCTGTTGTCTTTGTAGAGAAATCCATTAAGCATGCCTCTAGTTAAGATGGTTAAATAATTAACTCAAACAAAGGACTTGAGGTACCCTGATTCATTTGCCTTTTCTGCAGAATGACACTCCTCTAATAAGTCTGCTCTCTCACATCATAGGCATGGAACACTGTTGAAGTTCATTGATAGACATCATACCATTGCTTCCTAGCTGCAACTAACAACATATGCTTTATTTATCAATTCTTTATTGTATGAAGCTAGTGTCACTTATTTCTATCTATTGGACTACACAATCTGAGTCCCTATACTTTTATAATTCCTTAGGCAATAGAAGGTATAAGAAGAGATGATCATTGTTTAAGGAATACGTATACAGAAGGAAACCAAATAAATAAATTACTAGTCCTGCCCTTGCTATGATCATAATATTTGAGAGATTGCAATTGTTCTTTTATCATTAAAAGTAACTTTCTTGTTTACTGAAGACTTAGCCAACAAAATATGTGCTTCTACTTTCAAATTCAATAAGATCAGTATCATAAAATGATAGCACTAAATGATATCCAATAAAAACACTTATAATCCATATTAAAAACCATAAATCCATGTTGAACGTTGTAATTACATTGATAGAAATACAAGACATTTGATAAATACAAGCACTACACTTTTGATTTTGGTAGTTGATAATATTACATATTTACATTAATTTTGGTTTTGAGCCTGTGAAGCTCAAGGCTCAAATATAACTCCATGCTTATTAGGCTTTCATGTTCTTGACATGCCTTGGAATGTTCGCCCTAACCACTTACAAGAATGTTTATTTGGTAAAGATTTCAGTAATAGACGAAAATGACCTACCAATGCCAAAGACAATGATGAATATAATGAGCAAGAAATCAAGAAGGATCCATATTAGAGATAACTCATGCGAACAAGAATGAAAATGAAATAGAGCATGAAATACAAACCCTAAAATACAACCAATACTACTCCCAATCAGTGACAAAATCTGCAAATGAAGGGATAATAATTGACACTATTGCTATAGATAAAATCCCCATAGATTTGATGATGAATGAAAACTCCCCTTCGCTAAACCTACCTTCTAGGACCTCATAAACAATATTCATCATCAGTGGAAATCCATATTAACATTGTAACTCACTAACCCATTGCCTAATGTGCAATCCATATGGATGAGATGGCTATCTATCATAATGTTGTAACTTTTAAACTTATTCCCTAACTTACAATTGTCATAACAGTAGAACCAACCAAGAAGAATTAAAACTCGAGAAAGACAAAAGAGGACTAGTAAAAGATATAAGAGCCTAAATGGGTTTGGAAGTCAATTTAGTTTTCGCACTAAACTCTAATATACATAGGTAACCAGAAATACGAGATAGGCATGGAAGAAAAAATTACATGAATAGATTTAATGTAAAGAAATTTGTTTTGATTTTTCAACTTAATAAAATTTATATAACAATAATGTCCACTAGTGGGAAATAATGGGCAGTGTGAGTAGCAAAAATATATTTATTTTATAATCCGAGTTACAATGCCAATGGCTAATCCAAACCATAGTGATGAAATGACTATATTTCTTAATGTTGTAACCCCTACCTAATTCCCCAGCATCCAACATATGGATGGCATGGTTGTTTGTCTTAGTGTTGTAAGTCACTACATCATTTCATAACATCTAATTATCATAAAACTTAAAAGTAGAACAAGCCATGGAAAATTAAAAGTCAAGAAAGATAAATAACACTGGTAATAGATACAAGAGCCTAAATGCGTTTGGAAGTCAATTTATACATTAATGTCGATAGGTAGTGCCCTCTTGGAAGCTGTCAACTGGGAAAAGTTGCAATCGAGATGTGAACTAGATGAATATTTGGATGTTGTAGCCTCTGCTTCACAACAAAGATAGTGTTGACAAATAAATAAATTCCATTTTATTGTGACTCAAGGGGTTTAAGAGATTTAACAAAGCTGATGTTGACTCATGGATTTCCTATTTGATTCAACCATTGATGATATCCTCTAAAATAGTTTGATAAATAGATTTATTATTTAATTGTGACCCAAGGGCTTAAGGGCTTAAGTGATTTAGCAAAGCTAATGTTGACTCGCTGAAGTGATTTAGAAAAGCTAATGTTAAATCTCATATTCCCAATTTAATTCAGCAATTTAGTACAATTGATGATATCCTCTGGAATAGTAAAGTTCAGGACAACGTTTTGCTTTTAACAACAAATTATTCAAAACATAATCCAAAATAAGAATAACCCTACTTAGATGCCCCTTACAGAGTTAGAAATATCCCTGCTTTGGAAAGAATACTTACTTAGATGCCCATTACAAGGTTGACAATGCCTCTGTTTAAATCTTCCAATTATAGGGTTGACAATGCCTCTAGAGTTGGCCATTACAAGGTTGACAATGCCTCTACTTTGGCAAGGCCTTCAATATTACCATACCAACTTAGATGCCCATTATAGGGTTGACAATGTCTCTGCTTTGGCAATACCATCACTGTTATGATATCTACTTAGATGCCCAGTACAGGGTTGATAAGGCCTCTGCTAACCATTTGCAAATCCAAAACACACTTTCCCTTAATAGGTTTGTTTTTCAACCCTTCAAAAATTTATTTCTTCAAACAAATGATTTATGGCATAAGGGGATTGAGGTTACATACAAACATTACACTTGTGGACTAATAGAGGATTATAATTATTTGGGAATCTAGGCCTCCAATCCAGTGTAGGCCCATGTTTACAGGTATTCGTCATTGGTGTCACCAGTAGGGTCACATGACTAGGAACTTGCTAATAAACTCATCTATGTGATGAAAATATCGGTCACAAGCTTCATGTCTTCCCCACTCTCTCCTTTACAAATTCTAGCTATGTTGCCAAAAACCTAACTAGGAGACCCATTTTTCGTTCCTGATCTACTCCTCTTTCTTGTCTTGGCTATGTATAATATAACCAGTTTGGGAGAGTGACCACTGCTCGAATATCCACTTGCCCCGAAATATTCTCTGCTTGATGTGTCCATTTATGATACTTTTCTGGACACATTATGAGGTACTAAAATTCCAATTGATATTTTGTTCAAAATTCATAGCATTGGCGCTTGTAATAAGGATATGTATATTTATTCTATGAGCTGAAGGAACTAACTATTTACTTTATATCAAGATCTATGGATCTGAAACTCTACTTAGAGACTATACAAAAGAAGGTACATGCATATGTACATATATCTATCCTAGATATTTGGACTCATCATCTACCACTAAAATGACTTTAAAGACCAATAGGAAAAAGTGTAATCTCACCTAAGCCCACACTAATGATATTAATGATGGTAGTCATTGTTGGAAATTGGTGGGAAGGGATAGCTTTAGTAGTTTTGGATGGGTAGTTCCAATTGAAACTTGCATTCTTCAATCCATATGAACAATGATCAACTTGCACAACTTTTCTTCAAGGTCCGTGGCATCTCAAAATATTCTTAGCAATGATATTCAGAAAAATCTACATGCTAAGTGACCATAGCTTCTGTTGCAATGGCTATAAATCTTAGATTGAACAAATACACTTCTTATTGAAATAATGTTAGAGAAATGAACTTTTAAATCTAGTTGTCTTTGTACAAAAATCCATTAAGCACACCTCTAGTTAAGATGGTTAAACAATTAACTCAAACAAAGGGCTTGAGATACCTTGATTCATTTTCTTTTTATGCAAAATGACACTGCTATAATAATTTTGCTCTCTCTCATCATAGGCATGGACCATTGTTGAAGTTCATTGATAGACATCATGCCATTTCTTCCTGGCTACAACTGATAACATATGGTTTATTTATCATTTCTTTATTGTTTGAAGCTAGTGTCACTCATGTCTATCTATTGGACAATATAATCTGAGTTCCATAATTCCTTAGGTAGTAGCAGGTACAAGAAGAGATGATCATTGATTAAGTAATACATATACAGAAAGCAACCAAATAAATAAACTACTAGTCCTTCCATTGTTATGATCATAATATTTGAAGAGACTACAACTTTTCTTTTATCATTAAAATTATCTTTTGCTTTATTGAAGCCTTAGCCAACAAACTATGTGATTCTACCTGCAACTTCAATAAGATTAGTATCATAAAATGATAACATTGAATGATATCTAATAAAAATACTTACAATTCATATTAAAAACCATAAATCCATGTTGAATGTTTTAATTACATTGATATCAACACAAGCCATTTGATAAACACAAGCACTTCACTTTTGATTTTGGTAGTTGATAATATTACTTCTTTACATTAATTTTGGTTTCAAGACTATAAAGCTCAAAGCTCAAATATAACTTCATGCTTATTAGGCTTTCATGTTTTTGACATGTCTTGGAACATCCACCCTAGCCACTTACAAGAATGTTTATTTGGTACATATTTGGGTAATAGATGAAAATGACCCACCAATGCCAAGACAATGTCGAATACAATGAGCAAGGCATCAACAAGGATCCATATCAAAGATAACTCACGCCAACAAGCATTCAAATGAAACAGAGCAAGAAATACAAACTCTAAAATACAACCAATACTGTTCCCAATCAGTGATAAAAAATCAAATGAAGGGATAATAATTGACATTATTGTTATTGAGAAAATCCCCACAGATCTGATGATGAAGGAAAACTCTCCTATGCTAAACTTGCCTTCTAGGGCTTCGTAAACAAGATTCATCATCAACGGAAATCCATATGAACAGTGTAACGCGCTAACACATTGCCTAATGTGCAATCCATATGGATGGGATGGCTATCTATCATAATGTTGTAACGTTTTAACTTGTTCCCTAACTTCGAATTATCATAACAGTAGAGCCATCCAAGAAGAATTAAGACTTGAGAAAGACAAAAGAGGACTAGTAAAAGATCTAAGAGCCTAAATGGGTTTGGAGTCAATTTAGTTTATGCACTAAACTCTAATATACACCAGTAAGAAAAAATAGGTGATAGGTCTAGAAAACAAAAACTACATGAATAGATTTTATGTAAAGAAATTTGTTTGGATTTTTCAATTTAATATAATTTATATAACAATATTTTCCACTAGTGGGAAAAAATGGGCAACGTGAGTGGAAAAAATATTTTTATTTTTTAATATGAGACACAATTCCAATGGATAATCCAAAGTATAGTGATAAAATGACTATCTTTCTTAATGTTGTAACTCTCTCAATAATTCCCTAACATCCAACATATGGATGGCATGGTTGTTTGTCTTAGTGTTGTAAGTCACCATATTATTTCCTAACATCTAGTTATCATAAAACTTAAAAGTAGAACAAGCCATGGTGAATTAAATGTCAAGAAAGATAAAATAACATTGATGATAGATCCAAGAACCTAAATGGGTTTGGAAGTCAATTTATACATTAATTCCAATTGGTAGTGCCCTCTTGGAAGTTGTTAATTAGGAAATGTTGTAGCCAAGATGTGAACTAGATGAATATTTGGATGTTGCAGCCTCTTCTTCATAGCAAAGCTAATGTTGACAAATAAATAAATTCCATTTAATTGTGACTCAAGGGGTTTAAGAAATTTATCAAAGCTGATGTTGACTCATAGATTTCTGATTAGATTCAACCATTGATGATATCCTCTGGAAAAGTTTGATAAATAAATTTATTATTTAATTGTTACCCAAGGGCTTAAGGGCTTAAGTGATTTAGAAAAGCTAATGTTGAATTGGTGAAGTGATTTATAAAGGGTAATGTTGACTCTCATATTCCAAATTTAATTCAACAATTTAGTACAATTGATGATATCCTATGGAATAATAAAGTTCAAGACAAGTTTTTTCTTTTAACAGCAAATTCTTCGAAACATAATCCAAAATAAGAATAACCCTACTTAGATGCCGATTACAGAGTTGGAAATGTTCCTGCTTTGGCAAGAATACTTACTTAGATGCCCATTATAGGGTTGACAATGCCTCTGCTTAAATCTTCCCATTACAGGGTTGACAATGCCTCTGCAATTGGCCTTACAAGGTTGACAACCCCTCTACTTTGGAAAGGCCTTCACTATTACCATACCAACTTAGATTCCTATTACATGATTGACAATGCCTTTGCTTTGGCAATACCTTCATTGTTACGATATCTACTTAGATGCCCAGTACGGGGTTGACAATGCCTCTGCTAACCATTTGCAAATCAAAAACACAATTTCCCTTAATAGATTTGTTTTTCAACCCTAAAAAATTTAGTTCTTCAAGGAAATGATTGATGGCACAAGGGGATTGAGTTTACAAACAAACCTTACACTTGTGAATTGATAGAGGATTATAATTATTTGGGAATCTAGGCTTCAAATCTAGTGTAGGCCCATGTTTTCAGGCATCGGTCATTAGTACCACCGGTAGGGTCACATGACAAGGAACTTGCTAATAAACTCATCTATGTAATGAAAATATTAGTCACAAGCTTTGTGTGTTCTTAATTCTCTCCTTTAAAAAATCTAGCTATGTTGCCAGAAATCTAACTAGGAGACCCATTTTTCGTTCCTAATCTACTCCTCTTTTTTGTCTTGGCTATGTATAATATAACCAGTTTGGGAGAGTGACAACTGCTCAAATATCCACTTACCCCCATTTCTTCTCTGTTTGATGTTTCCATTTATGATGCTTTGCTAGACACATTCTAAGGTACTAAAAGTCCAACTGATATTTTATTCAGAATTCTTAGCATCGTCGCTTGTAATAAGGATATGTATGTTTATTCTAAGAGGTGAAGGAACTAGCTATTTTCTTTGTATCAAGATCTATGGATTCGAAACTCTACTTAGAGACTGTAAGCAAAAAAGTACATGCATATGTACATATATCTATCCTAGATATTTGGACTCATCATCTACCACTGAAATGACTTTAAAGACCAACATGAAAAAGTGTAATCTCACCTAAGCCCACACTATTGATATTAATTATGGTAGTCATCATTGGAAATTGGTGGGAAGGGATAGCTTTAGTAGTTTTGGTTCGGTAGTTCCAATTGAAACTTGCATTCTACAATCCCTATGAACAACCATCAACTTCCACAACTTTTCTAGATGGTCCATGGAATCTCAAAATATTCTTAGCAGTGATACTTAGAAAAATTTGCAAGCTAAGTGACCATAACTTCTGTTGCAGTGGCTATAAATCTTAGATTGAACAAATACACTTCTTATTCAAATATTATTAGAGAAATGAAATTTTAAACCCAGTTGTCTCCATAGAGAATTCCATTAAGCATGCCTCTAGTTGAGATGGTTAAACAATTAACTCAAACAAAGGACTTGAGATACCCTGATTCATTTGCCTTTTTTGTTGAATGAAACTACTCTAACAAGTATGCTCTCTCCCATCACAGGAATGGACCATTGTTGAAGTTCATTGATAGATACCATACCATTTCTTCCTGTCTGCAACTAATGGCATATGGTTTATTTATTCTTCCGTTATTGTCTGAGGCTAGTGTCACTCATGTCTATCTATTGAACTACACAATCTGAGTTGCTATATTTTTATAATTCCTTAGGAAGTAGAAAATATAAGAAGAGATGATCATTGGTTAAGGAATACATATATAGAATGCAACCAAATAAAAATTACTAGTCCTTCCCTTGTTATGATCATAATATTTGAAGAGACTGCAATTGTTATTTTATCATTAAAATTGTCTTTCCCATTTACTAAAGCCTTAGCCAACAAACTATATGATTCTACCTACAACTTCAATAAGATAAGTATCATAAAATGATAACATTGAATGATATCCGATAAAAATAATTACAATCCATATTAAAAACCCTAAATCCATGTTAAATGCTATAATTACGTTGATAGCAACAGAAGAGATTTGATAAATGCAAGCACTGCACTTTTTATTTTGGTAGTTGATAATATTACATCTTTATATTAATTTTGGTTTTGAGCTTGTGAAGCTCAAGGCTCAAATATAACTCCATGCTGATTCGGCTTTCATGTTCTTGACATGCCTTGGATAGTCTACCCTGGCTACTTACAAGAATGTTTATTTGGTACAGATTTGATTAATAGACAAAAATGACCCACCAATTCCAAAGACAATGCCGAATACAATGAGCAAGGCATCAGAAAGGATCCATATAAGAGATAACTCATGACAACAAGCATGCAAATGAGACATAGCAGGAAATACAAACCCTAAAATACAACCAATAATACTCCCAATCAGAGACAAAAAATATGCGAGTGAAGGGATAAGAATTGACACTGTTGTTATAGAGAAAATCCCCACATATTTGATGATGAAGGAAAACTCCCCTCCGCTAAACCTACCTTCTAGGACTTCATAAACAAGATTCATCATCAATGAAAATCAATATTAACATTATAACTCGCTAACCCATTGCCTAATGTGCAATCTATATCTATGGGATGGCTATCTGTCATAATGTTGTAACTTTTTAACGTGTTCCCTAACTTCCAAGTATCATAATAGTAGAACCAACCAAGAAGAATTAAAATTCGAGAAATACAAAAGAGGACTAGTAAAATATCTAAGAGCCTAAATGGGTTTGGAAGTCAATTTAGATGATGCACTAAACTCTAATCTACACTGGTAAGAAAAAATAGGTGATAGGACTGGAAACAAAAACTACATGAATATATTTAATATAAAGAAATTTGTTTGGATTTTTCAACTTAATCTAATTTATATAACAATAATGTCCATTGGTGGGAAAAAATGGGTAGTCTGAGTGGAAAAAATATATTTATTTTTGAATCTGAGTCACAATGCCAATGGATAATCCAAACCATAGTGATGAAATGACTATATGTCTTAATGTTGTAACTCTCTAAATAATTACCTGACATCCAACATATAGATGGCATGGTTGTCTGTCTTAGTGCTGTAAGTCACTACATCATTTCCTAACGTCTAATTATCATAAAACTTAAAAGTAAAACAAACCATGGAAAATTAAAAGTTAAGAAAGATAAAATAACACTGATAATAGATCCAAGAGCTTAAATGGTTTTGGAAGTCAATTTACACATTGGTAATAGAACAAGCCATGTCGAACTAAAATTAGAACAAGCCATGGCAAATTAAAATTAGAACAAGCCATGGCAAATTAAAATTCAAGAAAGATAAAATAACACTGGTAATAGATCCAAGAGCCTAAATGGGTTTGGTAGTCAATTTATACATTAATGCCAATTGGTAGTGCCCTCTTGGAAGCCATTAATTGGGAAAAGTTGTAGTTGAGACGTGAAGTAGATGAATATTTGGATGTTGCAGCCTCTGCTTCACAGCAAAACTAATGTTGACAAATTAATAAATTCCATTTAGTTTTGACTCAAGGGGTTTAAGAGATTTATCAAAGCTAATTTTGACTCATAGATTCCCAATTTGATTCAACCATTGTGACCCAAGGGCTTAAGGGATTAATTGATTTAGAAAATCTAATGTGGACTCGCTGAAGTGATTTAGAAAAGCTAATGTTGACTCTCATATTCCCAATTTAATTTAGCAATTTAGTACAGTTGATGATATCCTCTGGAATAGTAAAGTTCAAGACAAGTTTTTGATTTTAGCAACAAGTTCTTCAAAACATAATCCAAAATAAGAAGAACCCTACTTAGATGCCCATTACAGAGTTGGAAATGTCCCTCCATTGACAAGAATACTTACTTAGATTCCCATTACAAGGTTTACAATGCCTATACTTAAATCTTCCCATTAGAGGGTTGGGAATGTCTCTGAAGTTAGTAATTACAAGGTTGACAACGCCTCTGCTTTGGCAATGCCTTCACTATTACCATACCAACTTAGATGCCCATTACAAGGTTGAAAATGCCTCTACATTGGCAATACCTTCATTGTTACGATATCTACTTAGATGCCCAGTACATGGTTGACAATTCCTTTGCTAACCATTTACAAATTCAAAACACAATTTCCCTTAATAGATTTGTTTTTCAACCCTGCAAAAATTTAGTTCTTCAAACAAATGATTGATGGCACAAGGGGATTGAGGTTAAAGACAAACCTTACACTTGTGGACTGATAGAAGATTATAATTATTTGGGAATCTAGGCCTCCAATCTAGTGCAGGCTCTCATGACCTATAATCTCAGCCACAAATCACCCATATCAATATTATGTGACCCATCACAGAT
Source organism: Pinus taeda (assembly GCA_000404065.3). Taxonomy (NCBI): domain Eukaryota; kingdom Viridiplantae; phylum Streptophyta; class Pinopsida; order Pinales; family Pinaceae; genus Pinus; species Pinus taeda. Next base: position 48,786 of record APFE031139824.1, read on the forward strand.
AGATGGTGACCAGTTTCAATTTGAGTTGATGTGAAACTTCACACAATACATCCATCTATTTAACATGTTGATTTAAATCTATATATATGAAACTACAGAGAGTGTGAGGCAACAATGGATTGATATGATCTAGACACCAATACAGACATTTTGGGACCAACTTGACTAGGGCCCCCTCCATGTGCACGAAGAGATCAATCTAACACCAATATCTTTGCTTCTACCCTTTGGTCTTTCTCAGATAATATGTGGGCCACAATAAGGGCACTAATGACATATTTTCTACAAATAATAAAGAGGTTTAGCTGCCACCCTTAATTCATGAATTCCAAAAAATTAAGTATTCTAAACTTTGGTCAAAGAAGCTAACATACCTGGGCATTCTAAAGTTGTTGAACTCATTTTTATTATAGTCTTGGGTAATATTCTAGGATCAACATTTCAATTGCAGACTTGGGGAATATTCTAGGATCTTAAGAACAACATCGAGGTCAAACAATTACTTATCTAGATTGTAAATTCCTAGAACATGTTAAAATTCCAAAGACAACAACAAAGTCAAACAATTGACCTTGCTCTTGTTTATCGGATTTAAGGATATTCCCAAAATCTTCCATCTAGATAAGGATTCCTATCTAAATATTATGGAGGTTAAGTGGCTCCACATATGGCACTCATTACGAGACAAAGGAGAAGGGATGTGATCAACATGGTTAAAATGGCTTTAGAATGTTGTATTTTAACTACCTTTTGATTTTTTTTTCTCTAAATATTTTCTAGGTATATTTTGTCCAAAATTGAGTAGATATTTGTTAAAATTATAAGTTTGAGTGGATTAATCTGTACAATCTAGATTAATTCATCATCTAGTCTGTCCTCTCCTTTAGATGTTTCTTCCAGCCTTCCCTTTCTGGATGAGGTCATCATTGTTGGTACTTCATCTTGAGGTGTATAGTCTAGCAATGCTTCTCCTTCCTAAATGTAGTGATGCCCAAATTTGAGATGATACTGTTCATGTAGATGTATAAAATTTTGTTGATGATGGTAAAAAACCCTCTGCCACATCATTTCCATCTTTTCTTTGATGGTTTTGTTCTTGGTGATCTCATGCTTCTTGTTTTGGGTTGATCATGGTGATGCATGTACATTTCATTTTGATGTAGATAGTTTGTCTTGATATATATTTTCTTTCCACTCATGGTTTTATGGATTATGGTAACATGATCCTATACACATGGATCAGTATGTACGAAATTATGAGGATGATGTGCTCGTAAAATCTTTCTTAGTGTTTTGAAACATGTCCACAGTCCCAACGGAAAAATGACTTAGCACTTGCACACATGATGATATTATTGGAAGTAGTAAAGGGACCACAAATGGACATAGTTTTGAAGTTCCAATCTCACCATTATGACTAGAAAAGATGGAAAAGGCTAAAATATGACCAAGTTTCTCATGTGTTGCCTTTTAAAATCAAACTAGAATTTTTGATAATAAAGGTGTTGTTAGGCTCAGTGGTGTGATGTTCTTTGTTAACAATTTTTTATAGACTGGATAATGTTGTTCCATTTGATATATCGAAGACAACTTCATTTCTAGCAACAATTAAGAATATACTCTATGACAATGAATTTCAAAGGACAATGGCAAGAATTTCCCATCGATCTATTCACTTATTAGCTTATATCCAAATAATCACACCAGCATCATTCTCAGGTTTGATATTCTTTCATGTCCAACCAATTTGTCCAAGAAATAATCAAATACATAGCTTTTCATGGAGGTTTGACATCCAAGAATATTTACACTCCATTTGTAAATCATTATGCAATTGTATTGTTCATCATACAATGTTACATTGTAGCTACACAATATTGTATTGGTTGGGTAATAGGATTGAACTCTGTCGTAGTTGTTTTGACACTTCGATCCCTACTATTCTCGTAGCTCATTCACTCATATCCAAAATAAATGTACATATGAACCAATCTCTATCTTAATATGCAGTATCTTTATCAAAAATTTTGTAATAGATCAACCATGGCTTCAATAGGGAAATAAACTACTCAATCTAACCCCAACAAGCCTAATCAAGAATGATAGTTTCATTGTGCACTGTTTTTTTTAGCGTTGGGTGATCTCCATGTTTTCCACTTGGGAAAAACTGCCATAAAAGACAAGCAACCCCAAGTGCCAGATAGGCGAATAAAGACATGGTGTGATGAATATCTATTTTCTCCAATCTTAAGAAGTTGTAGCTCTCTACAAAAGTACTTGAAACCTAATTCATCTCATTTTTCAGTTTCATACTTTGGAGAGTAGATTTGGATAGCAGAAATGAGAATAGCTTATGGTGGACAAGTTTGGTAGAACAACACTAAAAACAACTTTGGCAGGCAGATTTCAATGAAGGAATAGAGTTTTTTTCAGCAGAACAACACTCAAAATTATTACTTGTTCTTTTGTTTCTTACTCTCATATATTATTTTGATGGAATCTCATTCATCATCTTGGGGAGGGTATGATCATAGAAATCATGGTGGAAGAAGTGGCAAAGGTAAAGGAGATGGTGAAAGAAATAACAAAAATTTCCCATTGATTCCCCTCTGTGGAACTATGTCATAGAAAGATAGAGAAAAATGAGAAAAATAAGGTGGAATTTTGAAACTACTTATGGAATTTCATAGGTGCAAATAAAATTTTGGATTCATACTCAAGGGGTAAAGTCGTTTCTCTTTGGATTCCTAACAATGGGGTTGGGTTTTGTAATCTATCACCCCAAAGATTGAGGAAAAATTGCCAAAGGAGCATGATGATGCATAGTTATCCAGGGAAGAAAGGAGGGGTATTAAGCATGTTCTCTTGTAGGTTAAAAAAATGGGCAGCAAGTTTCCTCAACAAGTGAGGAAGCTTGGAAGAGATTGAACACCAAACTCTTGGAAAGAATGTTTGCTTGATTATAGGAGGGAAGAAACAGATAGTGGAGTTTCCCCTACCATACATGCATGTGGTATTTCATTTGTAGAGTATTATGTATCTATATTGGCAAGTCGTGTTTAGAGTGGATAATAAAGCACAAATTGGTTAGAAGAGACAAATTTTGAAAAGGTATGCACCACCATTCTATGTAAGGAGAATTTGTTGTGGACTAATACATCAAACCAACCATCAATAAATTTGATAGTATGTCTCCTTCAAGCCCATACTTCTTCAGAGAAATAAATGCTTCAAATGAAGAGAAGAGTATTAAATGCATGGCTGAATCTTACAAAAGTAATTGAGATTTCAAATCATGGCTACAATATTTGACTACGGATAATGATGCTATACAACAAAAATGTGTTCTTAAACAAATCCCATACAACCAATATGTAGGTGTCTACAACTCACAAAATGAAAAACATGTGAATTTTCCAAAATGCTATAAAATTTAAAAAATAAGTAGACAAAATTAAATATGTGGATGTTCCATAAACTTATACAGAGGTTATGCCATAAATCCCTTTTAAATCAAGTTTTTCGAGGCCTTTTCTATTTTCTAATTATGAATTTAGGCGAGATTTTCGTTGAAATTGTATAGGGCATATTTTTTGTTGTACCTTTTAATACAGAGACAAATACAATACAAGAAATCATAATTTGACCATATTGTATATGGACAATATATAAAATGTGCAAAAAAATAAATACCCCAAGCCCAAACTAGGTTTTATGCTGACTATGCTTCAAATGTTATACAAGTTATCACACACAATGCAAGGTCACACAAAGCAATTGATGAAATGATTGAGTAGGTATGACCATATGTTTGGGACACCATGTGCAGTTCATAGGTTGAATCTTGCTTTCAAAACTATTATTGTTGAAGTTGCACAAACAGAAAAATAATTGATGCAATCATTGAGTAGATATGACCATATGTTTGGGACACCATGTGTAGTTCATAGTTTGAATCTTGATTTCAAGGACACTTCTTATGATTGGAGAAAATAGATATTTATCACACCATGTCCTGATTTTCCTCTCCGGCACTTGGGGTTGCTTGTCTTTTTTGGCAGTTTTTCCCAAGTGGAAAACATGGAGATCACCCAACACTAAAAAAATAATGCACATTAGAACTATCATTCTTGATTAGGCTTGTTGGGGTTAGATTGAGTAATTTATTTCCCTATTGAAGCCATAGTTGATCTATTACAAAATTGTTGATATAGATACTGCATATTAAGATAGATATTGGTTCATATGTACGTTTATTTTGGATACGAACGAATGAGCTACAAGAATAGCAGGGATCGAAGTGCCAAAACAACTATGACAGAGTTCAATTCTATAACCCAACCAATACAATATTGTGTATCTACAGTGTAACATTGTATGATGAACGCTACAATTTCATAATGATTTACAAATGGAGTGTAAATATTCTTGGATGTCAAACCTCCATGACAAGCTATGTATCTGTTTATTTCTTGGACAAACTGGTTGGACATGAAATAATATCAAACCTGAGAATGAATGCTGGTGTAATTATTTGGATATAAGCTGATAAGATGCCACCTTGCCTGAACTTCCCTTGAAATCACCAATAACTATTGCATTTCCAGACAAATAATTAGGTTTAGATAAATCTATTTCTATGATACCTAGTTCCGTTGTTCCTATTCCAGAACAAAACTAGTCAAAAGAAATGGAAAACTTGAAAATGTATAAGACAACGTCAACTATCTTTGCTTTAGTAGATGACCCTCTTATTGATAAGAAGAATGGAGAGTCTAAACAACCTCTTACTAGTGGAGGGATGGGGCCAGCTATATCACATGTTACTAGTAAATCTAGTGTTGATGGAACCAGTCTTGTTTAAACATAAATTGTATTTAAGAAATCCCCCATAGGAGATACATATGCTCAAGTTACAGGGGTGTAGTGGGATATATATACATCTGGATAGAGACCTTCCTTGTGAACAACTCCTTCGAGTTATTTATCTAGATGTCAACTTCAATAAAGGCATATCCAAATGAAATTATATCACCTGTGGGTCTAGGTTCATATGGGGCAGTCACATCATATTTGGAACTTAAAGATAAGGAATGAAAAGATTTAGATTAATATAATGAATATTAATTATCAAATAAAAATAGGGGAGCTATCTGAGAAGGTGCTATGGGAGAAGTAAGGAATAGCAGAAAAGAAATGAAGTCCAAGGTTTTTATAGATGAGCAACTTTTAGACACAAAAACCAAGAATGGGTTTTCTCTAAAGAAGACTTTCCACCTTCTCCTCTTAATCATCAAAGGATATTGGTTTTGTTATCAAGTTGTTGTGTGTTGAAGGGGATAGTTTGTGAGCATTCACAACTCTTCCACATCAAGTATTATGGAAGTTTTGACAAGTCACTAGTAAGGTACCTTCGAGATGATTTTTTTGACCAAGTAATCTTTTTTCTTCATGCATTTTTCTTCTTCCATAGCTTTCTCTTTCTATCTTTTAGAATTTGCATTTACATAGTAATAATTGGCAAATTTTGATGTAACAACATACAAAAAACATGCAGAATTCTTATTGTTTCTGTAATGAACCCTCAAAAGCACATGTTATTTTCTATACACATCGTGAGGGTAGCCTCATGATATCGTTAAGACACTTCCCTTTATTGTTGACATTACCTAGAGAAAGTGAAGGAAAAATATGGATGTGGCATGGGTGCTTAAAATGTGCATAGAAAGATGAAGTTCCAGAAGCAACCCGACATGTAGTCATGCCTAATGTTGCATGGGGTTTATTCTTTTGAAATTATTAGAGCTTAGTTTCTCTAATCATATTGCGGCAAGTAAAAAGCAAGTTGTGGTCATTATTTACATTGAGACTGCATTTGCTTTTATGGGTATGCCATTGAATTCGATTGCTTCATATTCGGTAAGAAATTTTCATGTTATTTTTTACTTTGACCTTGTGATATCTTACATAATTTATGTATTTATTGATTTTTCTAGAGTACCCATAATTGTGTATGATAATTAATGACTATTCCATACAAATCTATTGGACCTACATTGTTCCCAAATTCAATGTGATAGGTTTGGCAGTCTGATTGCATGTTTATGATATTCCTCCATTAATGTTCTGCCTCTACATTTGCCACCTTCAAAATTAGGCTTCCATGATTTGCATCAACAAGATTGTCTCATAAAGGAAGCTATAAAGGTACTTTATGATACAAATTGTACATATGGGAAGATGTTTTCTAATTAATATATGCATATCATACCTATGGTGTAGGACCCCCTAGATACAAACTAATGTGCATTTTGATGCAAATGAACAAGTTGCAGATAATGTGGGAATGTTGTTTAAAGAGGTTTTTAATTTTCTAAAACATAAAATTGCCACATCTGGATCCTTTTATTTTGGTATTAAGTTTCTTTAATCAAGGAGGCAAATTGCAGAGCTTGAAGGAATGTTGTATAAAGAGAGAGTTGAATTTTAGGTGATATTATAGATATATATAAAGGTTGTTTAGTGTACTTTAGGTTGTCTAATATTTCCATATTTGTTTATAGAAATTTCTTAGCTAGAAATCATTTCTCCATAGGGTACATTATTTTGATGCAATCTATCAAATTCAAACAGGGTTTCTTGCAAGAGGCCATCATTAGTGTTGGGCATGTTGGAACCTGGAAGACCTGTTGTTGATATTTCAAATCTAAACAATATAAGGTTTCCTCTTGTTTATGAAGCCTATGAATAGGATCACCATCTTTTCCATTTAGATTCATCTCTTAGATTGAAAAAATCTCTTGCCAAATTGGAATCTAGTCCACTAGAGGATTTTAAGACTCCATATAACAATATATTTTTAGTATGCAAACTAATAGTAATCAAGTGTCAGGAGCAACCCAAGTGATATCGTTGTTATACATATCAATATTCAGAAACACAAACACATGATCAAAAATTTCTATCCAAACTTATGTATACCTGAGGTCACCATATAAGTTAGAAACTTGGGTGGGTTTTACTTCGGAAAATTGACTTATTTAATTGAAATTTCATTTTAGGGATTTTATCATAGAAAGAGACCCTAACTACCTAAAATATTATTTATGGAAAACCATTTTTAAATATGGAGATATTTTACTGTTTGAGCTGGGGACATAGGAATTGTGCTCACAACTAATCATTATTTTGCATTATTAATGTAAGAGTTTTGGGTGCATTAATGTTTCCTCAATAGTTCAATACATGCCATGGGATGCCAATGTTGTTCTATAATGGTGCATTAATGGAGGGAGAAAACAAAATATCCATGTTGGAAGAGTGCAAAGCCTTGCTTTAGATAGTGAAGTTGAGACCATAATAGCCTTATGGGCAAAAGTGTTGAGCCTATATTACACAATAACCTAGTGGGAAGAGTGTTGAGCCAAAATCACATGATATCCCCTTGGGGTGAGTTTCCATACAATGACCAAGATCCTTTATCTACCCACTTGTTAGTGAAGATGATTACCAATATCAACAAAGTTAGGTTGATTTGAGCATGTATTCATGTTCTGCAAAAACATTGTGGATGACACTGGTTTACCTGAAAGTAGGATCATGCATTAATTTCATTGAACTAATGCTATTTCCAAGTTGAAAAAAAGGTGCAATACAAGTTTCAATGTTGAAACTGCTAACCAATAATATGTGGGATGTTGCCTTTGTAAGAGTCAAACATTGATGGGTGTTCAAGTTGATTATGTTCTAGCCACCTATAGATCTCAGTCAAGTATTATCTTGTGCTTTTTTCTTTAGTCCCTCAAGTCGAACTTATTTAGTATCATTTCAAAAATTTGTACAAACTTTGTCAGTTGATAGGTACTCCAATAAGAAATTGAGCACAACAACAACACTTACAAACTCAACATGTACAATTAGAAAAGTTTGTGCGATTCCTTCCTATTATCACATTTTACTTCTTTTGATGCATGTGAAAGCACTGTTTAGGTTGACCCTAAGTACCAGCAGTATAAATACTGAATTTACACCATGTGCAAATACTAAACACTCTTAATCAAAAAATATTCTCCTCTTTTATTATTCGAAGCATCCACTGTATATATATATTGTTCATAAACATCAAAACTTTAATAATGGTAGTGAAACAAAATCTTGTAGAAAGCAATAATTAGATCATACTATCAAGGCAAGAACCTTCAAATTATTAATGACACCATTGAGTAGAGATGCAGATAGTGGAAATTTAACATATGCCTCAATCTTGCCAAAATATAAAATTTTGGTTTCTTGTAAATGTACTCCACAAAATGCTATAATGTGATATGTGTATGCACATATTTTCTCAAGCTCCACACATGAGAAGGTTTGAGAAATAAGAAAGAATATTTATGATGTTACTTGTTTACAAATTTGAGAAATCCTCAAGGTTTACAATCGAAATTGTAAATTCTGTTTCCTGGTGGAATGTGGGACATGCTTGGATTTGTATGACGCTTCAATGCTTTTTTAGGATCTAGGTAAGTGTGAATGAATAAAAGATTTATGTCATTGTTCTACATTGAATTTCCATTCTCTGTAAGTTATAAAAGGCAATTTAAAACTTGATTAGAGTAACTGACAACATGTTCCATTGCCAAACTTTAACCTTATAGGGAAGTGCACTACAATTGTTTAATACTTCCACACATTTTGAGGGCATGCCAATAGAAATGTCAATGTTGTTGGATACACTAGCATTTGCTACTTTTAGAAAAGTTCTATTTTTCAAATATATTGCTTTTATGAAGTAATATTCTAGCGAAGAGGATAAAGACTTGGCATGCCTAGGACATATAGTGGTGTTATTTCTTGCTTGTATTTGTGATTTATTAGTATTCCACCACTAATTAACTTCATTATGGAGCTATCCATTTAGTAGTATATTAAAGAAATGATTTATTAAATGAAAAGGGTTCCAGTTTGTTTGAATGCCATAAATGGAAAGAAAATTTAACTTTAAATTAGAAAATGGAATATATTCTGAAAAATATGTTTTCTGATCAAATATAGGTCTATTGCATGATCATTAAAATAACCAATTATGACAATAAGAAATGATTTTGGACATGATGAATTACAAAACTCTCTAGCTCAAAACATGTTATCATATTCAATTTTGTATGCATTAGGGAAAAATGAATGAGTAACATTAAGTTTGTTTTGAATATTTATAGAATCATTTCATATATTCTAAATGGAAATTGCATGTGTTAATCTTGCCCAATTAATTACAGGGAAAACAAGGGGCATTTATAATTTGTTGGTTTATGGGAATCAGATTCTTTTTCCCTTGGAATAGAATGATGGCAATTGAATATTACTATATTGAAGCTATATTCCCAGTTAGTATCGTACTTTAAAATGTCTTGTCTTATTCTTTTTTAGTTTCTTGTTGTAATCTTGTGTCAGCAATATTTTGCTCCACCCATTAGATTTCTAATTTTTAGCATTGAAGTGTTACTGCTTTTTAGAGGTAACTGGATGAAACAATACAACTACAAAGGTGGAGCATGAGACATTCTTAGTAGAAATTGCTAGTTATGTTGTGTTTATTTGCGACATTTTATTTGCTTTGTTTATACAGGACATTTGGGCACAAAGTGGCCGCTATTCCCCAACTGAAGAAAACTTGTTCAAGTTTCTTGCTTTTATGGGGAAACATAACTTTAACAATACTGCTCATGTTTAGGTATAGATTGTATAAACCTTTTGTAGTCTACTTTAGTTTATATTCCAACGTTCACCAAATTTCATGTCTTATACTCTGCATTATATCTATTTTTTGTTCAGAAAATGAACTTAATATTGATGGTAAGAAACAAGGATTGAAGAAAGAGGAGAACAGTAACACTAGAGTAACAAAATGCAAATTAAAGAGAGAGAATAGAGTTGGTCTGGTGGTACCCATAGTGTCAATATCCCGCATAAGACACACATAGAGGCTGATGGTCAAGCTTTCCGAGTTGATGAATTCACTTGCAATGCTTTGAAAACACAATGATTATGTTTTGAAGTGATGAAACAATATTTCATGTGTAAATTGTACTCCAACCAATATTATGTTGGAAACTCATATTGTAATACTTGACATTTTATATAATATATTTTGTGATTGGAATTATTTATAGTTTCATTTGATATTACTTAGTCTTGTAATTAACATATGTAACTTTGCTTTTTCATATTAGATGAAAATGTACATTGTATGGTATTTTTTAAAATTTAGTTGCAAAATCATACTAGTTAATTGACGTTGATTAATAATAAACACATAAAGTCAATCTAAAACTACTAAATTAGTAACTTTAAAATTTAGTTGCAAAATCATACTAATCAATTGATGTTGATTAATAATGAACCCATAAAATCAATCTAAAACTACTAAATTAGTAATTTGTTTTACTAATGATGAACACAAATAAAATGAATATATGACTAAATTAGTTGTTTATAATGATTACCAATGAAAGTAAATGGAATGAATATAAACTACTAAATAGTAACTTATATAATAAATATGAAACTACCAGAAAAAGATAAATGGCTACTGCAAATTATAAATTTGTGATTACAAATGACAACTAATTTTTTCATATATACAACTATTAGTAGCAAATTTACAATATCTTATAATACGACCAAAATTTAGTCATATTTCTTTGGTCATTAATTGGTTTCAAGTGATGACTAAAATTTTCATATATATGACTATTAGTCGCTAATTTACAGTATCTTATAACACAGCCAACATTTTGGTCATTAATTGGTTTTCTTGGGTGATTATTTAGTAATATATTTCGTCAATAATTGTGGCAATCAATGACCAAATCAATCTACATTAATGAGCAAATAAATGACTACATTAATGGCCAAATCAATGACTAAATCGATGACTACATTAATGACTAACTAAATGACCAAAACAATGAATAAATTAATAACCAAATATATTACTGGACAACATAATTGAGACAACCAATTAATGACTAAGCTAAAAATGACTAAAAGTTGGTCGCGTTATAATATACTGTAAATTAGCTACTATTGATTACTAACCAAAAAATAGTTTTTTATATGCAAATTTTAGTCACTTTTTTAGTAATTAATTAGAAATTGTGTACTATTGATGGCTAACATTTCCCCCACCATACAAATCAAGATTTCAAATAAACCAGGGGTTGAAGAAAATATCCTCTTGGGGGAACATTGCACGTCGGAAGAAATTGATGTTTACACCAAGTTGTTCAATGAATTCCATGATGTTTTTTCCTTGTCCTATTTTGAAATGCCCAGACTCAATCTAGCCATTGTCGAACAACATATCAACACTTGGCCTGATGCCATACCTTTCCATAAAAAACAACGACCTATTCACCCTTCCAAGCATGATTCCATGAAGGTCGAAATCAAAAAGCTCAAGTAGGTTAGCTTCATCTATCCTATCGAATACACCACATGGGTGTCTAATCTGTTCTCATTCTTAGAAAACAAGGCACCATCTGTGTTTGCACTGACTTTCATTATCTGAACAAAGCTTGTCCCAAAGACAACTTTCCCTCACCCTTCATTGACTAGCTCATTGACGAGTGCGCAAGGCATGAAGTTCTTTCCTTTATGGATGGATTCTCGAGGTACAATGAGTTTCGTATCTACACTATTAATTAGTTAAAAACCACTTTCACTAGTCCGCGGAGAACCTTTTCTTAAAAGGTCATGCCTTTCAGTTTAAAGAATGTTGGGGCCACTTTCCAACATGACATTTCCTATTTCTTCCACGATTTGGCTCACATTATCCTCGTCTGTCTCGACAATCTCACTTCTCATTCTAGACTAAAGTCACAACACCTCCATGATTTGGATACCATATTATTACAATGTCGCAAGTATAACCTTCACCTTAACCATGTAAAGTGTGTCTTTTACATTCCTTCCAGCCACCTATTAGGCTTCATCATGTCTAAGGATGATATCACTCTTGACGCCTTAAAATTTCAAACCATTCTTTAACTTTGTCTTCCACATACCCTTTGCCAGCTACAAAGCCTCCAAGCTAAAGCTATCTTCCTTTGTTGGTTTGTCCCTGATTATGTCACAATGACTCATGGGTTCCTCAGACTCCTTAGAGCTACCATTCCATTTGTTTGGGATTACCAAGCTTAATAGTCTTTTGATGCCCTAAAACATGAAATCACTTCCGCTCCCATTATTAAACCACCAAAATTTGAAAGGGATTTCATTCAATACATCTATGCATCCACCTATTCGATTGTTGGGGTCCTAATACATGAAGATTTAGCTGGAATAGAACATGTCATCTATTATGCCAGCAAGAACCTCAATGGTCCCCTTGTGTCCTATTCACATGAAGAAAAGGTAGCAATGGCTATTGTCTTCTCTATTCAAAATCTTCTCCATTATATCCTCATGAGTACCACTAAAGTTGTGACAAATTCCAACCCAATGGATTTCTTATTGAGTGGACATATCATTAGTTGGAAATACGCCCATTGGATTGATATCTTGCAAGAATAAAATCTTGAGTTTGTCACACCAAAAATTAATAAATGTTTGGCACTTTCTAGACTTTTTTCCGAACTCCTCACTTGTGTGCATGATCCATCGGTTAATGATGATCTCCTAGACAAACACTTTTTCACCATCACCTCTGATGATCCATGGTATGGTGACTTCCTTACATATATGCAAACACAAAATTTTTCCCCCGATCTTACTCATGATGATTGACAATAGATTTGACATCAAGCCCCTAGCTACCCCCTCATTGGTGATTATCTTTATCATCGTGGTGTCTATATTGTCCTTCTTCATTATCTCGCCCACCCTGAAGTTGAGAAAGTGTTTAATGTGTGCCATGGCGATGTTTGTGGTGGCCACTACCCAGAAAATCATGTGTTTCAAGTACTTTTGGCCTTATCTCTTTAGTGGTTATATTGTGGTAGTCAAACACTGTCCCAATTACTAGTTATACGGCCCAAGGCATGAGCTCCACCTTCTCCCCTCCATGCAGTTCTCATAGTCGGTCCTTTCTGTAAATGGGCTATTGATTTTATGGAGTATTGACCCCCATCCGCTAATAACCACAAGTATATTATCTTGTTTGTCAACTATTTTTTGAAATGGGTTGAAGCCATGCCAACATTCACTAATACTATGGCTAGTGCAACCCTCTTCATTTTTAACCATGTTATCACTCAATTTGGAGTTATGAAACAATTGGTATCAGACCATGGCTGAGACTTCGAAGATGAGATATGGTGTGATCTATCCTCTTTTTTGGGCTTTGAACATCAATATTCATTGCCTTATTATACTCAAGGCAATGGCCAAGTTGAAGCTTTCAACAATATCCTTAAGACTATGCTTCAGCAGATGGTGAATAAACATAATACCAACTGGCATTTAATACTCTTCCCTGCATTATGGGGCTATAGAACTTATGCCAAAATTGCCACCAGGTTCAATCCTTTCTGCCTTGTGTTAGGAAAGGAGGTAGGTTTATCAATTGAGTGTGAAATCACTTCCCTTCACCTTGCTGTCAAACTCCTCATAGGCACCCAACACTTGGAACAACGACTCGTCATGCTTGAGCACATTTTTGAAGACTGTCGTGTTGTACTGCAAACAATTGAAGCAACTAAGAAACACACCAAATCTTAGTATGAACAAAAAGTCAATCCTCATACCTTCCATGATTGTGACCTTGTTCTCATGTATGACCAAGCTCATTATGACCTACAATGTGAAAATTTTGAACCATTATGGCTATGGCCTTATATCCTTCCTCATCCTTGAAATGCACTCTACCTCAAGAAATTTTACCCATAGCATTTCCCATTGAAATGAGTGCATATATTTCTTTCTTCTTACACATTTTCTTCTCGCGTCTTTCAGATGGATCCATCATCCACACCTTATATGGGTTTTTCCAATGGTGTGAGTTACTTCACAAAGAATCTTGCCTGAGCAGCTTGGGCCATTTTCACCCCCTTGCATTCGTTATTCCACTCCAATGATGTTTCCATTGGATCTGCCACCAATAATTAGGTCGAATATGATGTTGTGATAGGTTTGTTAGCTGATTCCCTTGACTGTCACATCCTTCACCTTCACGTTTGTCTAGATTCCTTGCTACTTGTCATGTAATTGAATGGTGTTTATCATGTTCATAATCCTATCCTATGTAGAAAATATCTATGACTGAAGCATTTGATGCATGAATTTGAATCCATTTTATTCAATCATGTGCCTAGAACTCAAAATCATTATGTATATACCATTGATAATAACTTATAAATAAGATTTATCACACGTAAGAAGACATCCATAAAAAAATGGCAAACCACAATTGTGAAAAAAAAAGATGCATAATCATATATATAATTATCATCATAAATGTTTTGAGTCCATTGGTCTAAATACATCTGACATGCCCACTAGCATGTTGTTATAAAACAAAAGTGGGGACCCACATGTCCCTATGCCTAATCACTATCATATGGAGATTCTCGAGCCAACAGATCCATCCCACCAACTTGTAGGTCTCATATACTGTGATCAACCATTGCCATGAACAACACAACTCCTCGCCACTTCGAGCGAAGACCCATACACTCATTTGTATACTGATATTCTAGCTCATGCCACCCACACTCTTTCATCCTGACCAGTAGTATGCGCACCTAAGTCGAAGATACTCTAGTAGAGCACCATCATTTGGTCTTTATCATGATGAAGTCCCCCTTGATCTGCAGCCCCAAGCGTTGTGACTCATCCTACATATCCTCCCCACTTCATTGGCACTATATTTTCATACCATAAAGTTAGGAATCAATAACACATGTATATATTTCTTAAACTATAAATGCACCAAATACATAACAAATTTCATCGACCATCTAGGCCCCATGCTCATCCTAGTGGTAGTGGTAAGTCAGGATCCCCCTGATAGTTCATGTCGCTGTATGGATAGCCATCTATGTATAATGGTATCTGGTTTGAATGAGCAAAAAACTCAGGTTGGAACACTCTTTTGACTCCCCCTCCACCTCCTCATCTCAGTAGTTGCCCCCAACATCACATCTTGGGCTCCTATGCCCCCCCATCACATATCTAAACATGAGGTTGTATAGTGGGGATCTTCTCAAATAAAAGTGAGCATAATATTGTCGCAAATGAATAACCATCATTGGTCCCCCTCTCCATAATTTAAATTATAATTTCAATGACAACAACAACATCTGGTCCCACCCATAGTAGGTCCCTGCCAAAACACTCTCCAGGAGCATCATCTTCCCTCCAATAATATGATGGAAGGCATGACTACCATAGATCTGTAGCACCACTACGGCTATATCTCATGTCCCAAGCCTCTCCAAGTCATCATCTTAGATGGTCGTTCCCTTTGCACTTCCACCCTGTAAACAATAATGCTCAACAAACTCATTGATATGCCTCCCATGAGGTAGCACTAGATGTATCTCCCCTACCACCCCCAAGGGGTGCAATCCTATCAAAAAGTATGTCTTAGATCATGATATCGATAATGTGCCCTTGTAATATAAAGGATTCTTGATCTGAGTCCTCGTATCTCACTATCCTCGACAATAAAGGCTCACCAACCCTCATCAAATAGTTCTCTGAAAGCTTCAGCACAGCACATGGTGCCAATATCCCTCTCACTGCTTGATTCCCCTAAATTTTAGCACCGTCGGCCCCAAATTATCCTTCTCACCATAATATATTTAGCTATTCCATACTTGTAAGACATCATTATGTTTTTTCAGTCAAGGGTACAAAAGAAATTCATGAAAGAACTCAGCTTCAACTTCCAGCAGACCACTAGTCCTGCTCATCTTCTTGGGCCAGAGCATAGTTTTTGCCTGAAAAATTGCACTAAATGAACTTGTGGGCCCCATTTATACACTCTAGAGCACAGATCAAGACCAAAAAAGTCCATTGGGACTGTGAGGATGAGTAGGGGTCTCCAACAGGAAATTGAGGCCCTAATCTGAATATCTAAGCCATTGAAATTGATGACTATGGTTAGGCCACCTACCTCTAACTTGTAGATCCTGATTATGATAATCTATTTGTCCACTAAAATCTCAACAAGATTTAGGGCCTTCTTCTCCTCTCCAAATTCTCCATAGATCACTATGAAAATGAATTTGATTTGGAGGCAAAAAGCCCTTTTATAAGAAAAACCCTAGCTTCTTCCATCACCCATTGCGACCAAACCGTAGCTCTATTTTATGAACTATCAAAACCATTAGAAAGCTCTCACCAAGTTCTATAACGTGTCCCCATTTATTTTTTGGCAATTTAAAACTTCATCTGGAAGCAATTTTTTGCATGAGGTCTCACTTTGCCACCTCTTAAAACTGAATCTCTACATTTGAGACATGCGTACTCTAGTACCACTTTACCTTTGCACTGGTTGTCTCATGTGTCAATTTTCATCATGAGTAACCATCATTTACTCATTTTTTCATGGTCCCTATCGAGCCTCCTCCCCGTGGAAGCATCGATGAGTCACCCTTATTCAGAGAATCTAAGATGTGTCACCCTTGTACTTATGGAGTCTGTTTCGAGACCCCATTATGTCTTGTTACAACGTTTCATTCATTGGCATGCCAAATTTCTTCCATTTTATTCATATTTGGCCTCGGGTCCTTCTTCTCTGTCTTTGTCAAACCCCCATTTGAGTCATCGACCATCCCCTCTAGAATTGAGTCAGTTGTTGCCAGGTCAACCACTTTTATTATGCTCTGATAAGGGAAATTGTCAATCCTACTACATGACCACATGAGTCCCAACCTATCTCTAAGATTAGCAAAGATGACTCTTAGCTGTAACCCTATGGGGAACATCGCGAAACTAGGGGAAATCCTCCCCTCTCCTCGATAGGCAGTGATAAATTATAGATCCTCCTCAAAGGGCCTATACCATGACCCATGACTGACATGGAAACCCTCCTCTTGGGCACTCCATCAAAAAATCAAATGTGGCAATAAGAAAAAGTGCACCTTTAAGGATGTAGCCTCCTCATATTACTTGAGGAGGACTAAATCCCTTACGAGCACTTGGGTCACTATAGTAATAGAGCAAGGATATAAATCCCTCACCTTCTCTCTAGCCTCCCATGGTAAGAACATAAATTTGTATGGGTCTACCATTTTCTCCTGCTCTAGCTACTGCTCCCTCTATTGATGTCTCTACAACATGATTGACATATAAAATACATCAACCTGATACATAAAAAACAATTTTTTTATTAAATGAAAAATGTATTTATAAAAATAGAAATATAAATTTCAGTTAAAAAAAATCATCGATGTGCCCAAGACACAATCATGCACTGTCTTCAGTGCGCTATTAAACACAATTGCACTGACATCGATGTGCACATACATATGATGCACCATTGTTGTTTCACAACTTTAAATTTTCATTGTGGTGTGTCACACTTATGCACTGGTGTGCATGTATAATATTTTCACACTTGTATGGAATTTTCAAGTTATCGAACGCACCAAGCTATAGCTATATTTTTAAATATTATTTTTGTGGTATGTTTGGAAAATATAACGCACTAGGAATAACCTAAAAATGGTGCACACTAATCTAAAATTTATAACTTTCCCAATGTGTTTTCATTTATGAAATGCACTGCAACAATTGCAGTGTGTTATGTTCACCCATAGAATTGTGGTGTAAGATGTAAATTTATAGGGTGCACCTCTATCAATGCAAACTGAACATATCGGACACACTACACAAATTTTCCATTTTTTTTCAAGAACAATGGAAATTATAAGCTAATTTTCAATTATACTATGATAAAAAATTAAATTAGAGAGAAAAATAGATATTACCTAGATATTTTCTCACCGGGGAGGCATTGTTGACACATAATGGAGAAAAACAAATACTATCATAGTATGAAAATTTGGAAAGCGATGGAGTGAGGATGATATGGAATGATGGTGAGCAAGAGATGCAACGATTCCAGGGTGCTTTCATGAGGCACGAGTGACACTGATCCTTCAGAGCTCTCTAGCACTATAGATGGTAAAAATGAAATTTATGTTTGGGGATTTTTTATTTAACCCTCCTTTGGTGCATTACTATAATTGTATCGGTGCGGAATACATCCAAGAGCAATGCACTTTATCTAAATTAAAAAATCTATAACGGCGTGTTGTAATACAAGAAATACACCAGTGCTTTATTTGACTATAGCATTTTTCTTTTTAAAATTTTTTAAAAACCGCCTAACGGTGCTCTTGAGAAGACATCTTGCGACATTTTAATACAATTACAACACTGATGCATCATTAAAAAACAGCACCATATTTTTTTAAAAATAAAAACTATAGTGGTGCTCCTTCTTGGTATGCATTGGGACATTTTAGTAGATGAAGGACACTCATGCTTTGGGTGTTTATATCACCAACAGTTTTTAAAAGTCAACCATTTTCTGGTGCTATCAATTATTTAAGCATCGATGCATTGTGTTATTTAGCACATTGTGTTTTTTTTAATAAACATATTTTTTCCACAGTGCACTATGTTCTATGTGGCATTGTGCTTTATGGATAGTAAATCACTAGTGTGTTTATAGATTGTAGATGGACCATTGCAAAAAAATTCCTCTGCCCACCTTTTCTAGTGACCTCCACTACAAATGGAATTTTGGGTTATTTTTATAGGGACTTCCGCAAAAACCTCCACTCGAACATATTTTCCTTGTAGTGAGTTAAGACACTTTAACCCAGAAGAGGCCACATGTGAGGATGAAAAAAATATGAGAGAATATTATCCAAGCCTGGTCTGAGGACTTGAAAGACACTGGGGACGATATTTTTATTAGGGGGGAGGGGGGAGGTGTAATATCCCATGGTAACATCTGTAAACATTTATTTACTCTGCATAAAAAATAAATTATTTGTTTTGTCAGCCATGTGAAGGAAGAATAGTTATTAAAAAGAAATATTATTTATTATATTAATGTTGGCATTATGACTAGTGTGTTGTCCTCGATGGCAACTTGCTTGTTAAATATATCCTTCATGTCAACTATGTTATAATATGATTATTATGGAAATCTTGTAGATGACATGTTTGATGGTACAAATTCTACAGAGGATATGGGAGAGAATTGGCAGCTCAGTCACAAAATTCATGAAAAGTATGAAGCTTGAGTAGTATATGTGGTTACTATAAATGACAGCCATGTACATCCATAGATTCTATGAGAAAAAATCTCGTACATATTCTGAACCATGGAAAACTTGATATGAGTGTTCATTACCATGGTAATTTCCCACAGTAATTTTGGTGACAACATCTGTTTGATCCCATCAATGAATACTAACAAAATTACCAAAGGATTTTCCTAAGATATTATAAAAGACAAAAGATATATAAGGAGATGGATATCAAGGAGTTATGCGTGCAAGTAATGGGTTATTCATGTGTGATTTGATTTGGAGGATGTATGCACTAGGGAGAAAGGATATGGCTCAGATCTGATAGATCTGAATGTGTAGCGAATACTAATGAGTATACTTGCTTGATCTGTTTATGTTTGTAGATAAGAATGTTAGATTTGTAGCTATGATGATGGTATGATATGAATGTAGCGATGTATGTTTATAATAGTATGTGATTCAATATTTGCATTTGACATATGTTGAGATTTGCGGCGAGGATTTGATTCAGTAGTTTAACATATGTACACAAGTTTTATTCAGTATTGTCGCATACATATGCAGATATGGCTCAATAGTGTCGCATATAGATTATTTAATAATGTATTCAAAACGTTTCAATATATATATGGGATTAACTAATGATACACATGTATATATGCATATTTTCTTAATAACAGTGGTGTATAGATTCTAAGCTAAATACAGTAAGGGTTTGCAGAGCTATTTGATGATAACAAACTACAGTTGATAAGTTATGTTGTATTTTCTAATGTCTGTCAATGATGTCTTGATTAGGACGGTTTGTATATTCTCCTGGTTGGTTGTGCATTAATTTGATCTGGTTGCAGTCGTTGGTTGAGATTTAGTTCAGTGATTGGATTTATTCAATATTCAATGGCTTGATGTTTCAATGATTCAATTGGTTTACAATACTTCCGTGGTTTAAATTTTGAGATTCAGTATTTCAGTTTGGCATATTGGTTTAGGATTATTGTTGGTGTGGGTTTAGTGTGAAAAATTGATGAATGGTTCTCTTGTTGTTTTGATGTGTATTTGAGACAAGTGGATCCCATATGAAATATTATGAAATGTGGTCCATGAAAGATGCTAATGGTTAGAGCATTCAGCGAGGAAGTTGGAGCTTCCTTCTAGTGGTAGATGGTAAATTTATTCAGGGGGTAGGTGCTCGCTTCCGGTAGGAGCTAGTATATGAGATGAGGTGGTTGTAGATCCCTTCTAGTGGGTGTCAAAGAATGGTTGTAGATTGTAGCCTCCTATAGGTGGGTACTTACATACCAATAAGCTTTTACGTTAGTATAAGATGTAATGGATATTTTCTTTATAATAAAAGAAGAACAAAAGATGACAACAATATTAGTTTTCTCCCACATTGGGTCTCCACCTAAAATCCTAATGACCATATGTGTTTCTTGTCTGTTGATGATTTATTTTCTCTTTACTATTCATGGTTACTGCTTAATAAATGGATAATGAAATAATGATGCATTGATTAAATATAAACATATGATAGAACATATGAAAATGATTTATCTAGATATATGTGGTTTGCATTCACTAGAGTTTCGTAATCAATTGGGTTGCATGTGGAATAGTAGCGTACATAATTATGAATGTGAAATTGAAATTTAAAGTGAATTAAAAATACTCATTCACCTCCAACCTCCTTTCAATATTTTTCTAACAATTAAGTAGCTAGATGTTTTATGTGGTTGGTCATAACATCATGTTGGGAAGTAATGCTGACAAATTTCACACTCCACATAGTTGGAAATGGTTATGGGAAATATGATTTCCTACCCAAACTATTTCTTGGAAATAAAAACTTCTCAATGGAAAGAGGGAGCGAAGAGGGCATGACAGGAACTTGGCACAACCTAGAGGAGGAAGATAGCAGAATTGGAAAAAAATTGACAAGACATTGTTGATGTGAGGAATTCTTGACTTGGTTGGCCATTGGAATTCCAACTAAAGTCTCTGTGCCTAGTTTGAGAACCCTAGACTAAGTCTAGTTGGCATGAGATAGTCTATGGAATTGAATGTCTGCTCAGTTTGGGAACCCTAGAATAAATATCATTGGGATCAGATAGTCTTTGGGATTGAATTTATGTAGGTCACTGCTCTAAAATATCATGGATTTGATGATAGCTTAGGGGCAGACGTAGTAATGTGACTGGTCTCACTACTTGGGAGGGTAATTCCTTCGTTTGTGATTTTGTACCTCACTTGTATAAGAAAAAGAAAATAACAAATAAGTATTACGTAAGTTTGTTTTTGTTTTGCTCACTATCGAAATTAGGGTTGTGACCAATTTTGTTAAACTATATAATATTTTTGGAAAGATTGTGGGAGCTGTGTTTAGGATTACTATAAGATTTCAGAGTGGTAAAACCTATGTGCACATTTAAGGAAAATTTGAGTAACTATTTCATTGCCATAAGGGGGTCATAACCGATAAGAAAGAGAAATTCTATTAGTGGAGTTCGGTATGACTCTTGATGGGATCAGGTTAGCTTCGAGGCCAAGTCGATGAAGTCAATAGCCTCCGATAGGTCTCTTTCCGACTAGAGTGTTAATCAAGGGAACAATTAAATTATTACCATGGGGAAATTTCAGGTAACGGTGCACTAACTGAAACTATTCTACAATACCATTAAATATGTGTTAACACTTGATCATTGTTTATTCACACAATCCTGTAAGAGAATTGGGTTATTTCTTGGGCCAATCCAGTTACCAACAGCTTAGGAACAACCCCTCAACTCTATTGGATCAATACCCAAAACTAAATATGTACAAACATTGATGTCTAACATAGTTACTGATCAAACGAGAAAATGACCTAGTACCCTCCACTGCCACCCTACCCTCCCTTCTTCCCCTCGACCCTCGCCTCTCCCATCCTTCGACCCCCCTCCACCCTCCCTTATC
>APFE031139824.1:72097-88562 GCA_000404065.3 Pinus taeda
TTTTATTCCTTTTTTTTTTAATTGTACGTGTTATGGTTAATTATTTGTTACAATTTATAGTTCCTTTTTTATGTGTTTACAATATATTTTTTATATTTGATTTTTTTTGTCATGTTTTATTACTTGTTATTATTTTTTATTTTTTATTTTATTTTCAATATTTGAATTTTTGTTTTCATATGTATCTTTCTAGGGTCCGAGTCAATGATTGTCTAGCAATCCGATCTCATTATGTGTAATTTGATATATTTTTCGTTGTAATGAATCGAGTCTGCCCCACAATGTGTTAATTTCGTGGTTGGTCTTTAAGTTTTCATTACAATGGGTTGAGCTCAGCTACAATGTGTGTTAATTTGATGGATGGTTTTTAATTATTTTTTGCAATGTATCAGGTTGTCTTATGCTAATATTTTAAAATCGCTATAAATTTATCATTTAAAAAAATTACTATTAGTATAATAACTTTTTCATTCAAGTATTCATTTTTAAAGCTTTTTACTCATAAAAGTTTTTCACAATGTCATGCTTGAAATATTTTGAAAATTTAATATTGTTTTGTAGCCATAATCTTTGGTTTTAATTCCATAGTTGAAAAATTGTCAATATTTTAATATTTTTCTAAGTCGTAATATTTTATCTTTAATGTTATGGTTGAAAACAATTATAAATATTTTTTCTTAACACCATGCTTGAAATCTTTTGGAATTTTAAGGTTTTTCAAATAAGTGATATTTTAAATTTAATGTCATCCTTAAGAATTGTTGGAATTGTAAGGCTTTTCAAAGACGTGATATTTTATCGTTAATATCATGTTTGAAAGTCGTTGGAAATTTAAAGTCTTTTAGAGTTATGATATTTTATTTTTAACATTATTATTAGAAAATGTTGAAAATGTACCCTGAAGAAAAAGTTATTTCGACATCAACACTTTTTGATTTGAAAGTGTTTTTTGCACCAAACAAAATGGATTTTATTATTTTTTACTCTTGTTTTTAAAAAATATTGAAAATTTACTTTGAAAAGAAATGGTCATGCAGAATCAACACATTTTATTTTTGGATTGTTTTTTCAATTTTTTGTGGATTTTTGAGCTCGGTTACCCATTTTGAGGTAATAGTTCTCATTTGATCAGTCACTGTGTTGTGTACAAATTACAAATAAAAACAGAAAATGTTAACTAAAAATACTCATGGAAGTAATGTAAACCTATTACATACTATTCTCTAGAGTGAACATACATAGAATCCACATAACACGAAATATTATTCCAATTAAATAAATATATAAACAGACAACCGAAGAACGAATTGATGAGTTTGGTTGACCGCAATGAATCAGTCCTTAAGGCTGAAATATAAACGTCATGACATTGACAAAAAAATTCTAAATTAATAAACCCCCTCGATGCAGGTAAATTAACTATTGTTGTAAGTGATACAAGAAAATGAACTCATAAACAAATTATAGTTATACCAACATACTATTACCAATAATGAAAGATACTCGGAACCCATTTAAAATTAAAGGAAATGCTAGATCACATTCGACATAATACACAACTACAAGTCTTCAATGAAGAAGAAATTGTGAAACATTTAAGTAATACCTTAAATGGAAATAAAGATGTGAAACAAAATTACACAAACATTAATATTCAATAGAAAACCAGAGATAGCCTATAGGTGACAATTATCGAACCCTTTAATGTATGTATAGAAATTGTGAGAGTATTGTCTTTCACCATAAGTAATAATTCAGAGTAGTGAAGTGTTCTAAACATTATATATAAACCCTCTGTTCGAGAACCTTGAGAATTGTCGAGTTAATGGACAAAGAAATAAAAATAAAGAAATTGTGGTAGGAATCCTAGCTGGTGTTGGATGTTGCACCTGAAAGAAAAGGGACATAGTGTGAGTAAGATGAATCTTGCCTAACAGATGAACCCTCTGCAATTCGAAACACCAAAGGGCATAACAGGAATCTTAACCTCAAGAAAACTCACTAAAGAAAAAGAAAAACAAACTAGGAATATAATTGAACCCATGTTGAGTAATAAGGAAATAGAATTTGAAATTACATGCAAAATGGGTTACCTGTAAAGGGTTGTTCATTCTCTTCATGGGTCTACACAAGGGTTGTTCATTCTCTTTCTTGGTCTACACACTTGGAGTAGAAGAATGAAAAAAAATGAAGAAAAAAATGTGGAGTAGATGATTGCTCTTCTTAGTACTACGAATGAGTTAAATAATATTACATTGGAAACATCAGTGATAATTGACTTTAGTGAAACTCAACTAAACTGTACTAAATGAAAGTGAACTAGGACACTTGGATGGACTGTTTTGACACCTAGTAGGTGTTTAGAATTAGATTCTCGAACACACCCCCTTAATTACAACCACATAAAAAATAAATTAAGATGCGTGTTGGTTTATGTCTCAGTTAGGCTTACAATTTAAAATTTTGGCTTCAACTACATTTACTTTTCTTCTTCTCTTGTTCGAGATCATGTAGCCTCCAAATTGTTTCAACTTTTTCTTCTCATTGTATCCTACAAACTTTATTCATTTGCTGGTGCAGGTCTTTTATTGTTCCAGACTATTTAAGCATGTCATGGAATTCTTCAAAAATCAACTTGTATGTTGGTTGTTGCCACATATTATCTTATGTAGTATGATTTTGATCATCAATCTGCTACAACAGAAGTCCATAATACAATTTCAACTCTTTAGGACTCCAATACCTGAAAATTTCATTAATATTTCATCATCAAAGTTGTCATCAAGGTTCATTACTGCAATCTCTATGCAGACCTAGTCTAGAGATGGTGTTGCAAGTCATGCTTAAAAAAAATTAATTGTTCTTCATAATCATCATGTTTATTTACACATTGGAAATCAATGGTAAGTGTAAAAACATCTGCAGAACCACATTGGTTATATTCCTTCTGCTCTTCAATGAGAGCATTCTCCTTGTGTGCTACCTTCTCTGCCTTTGCTTATGTCTCTATTTTCTCTTTGTGGGCTTCCTTCTTTGCCTCTACCTCTATCTCTGTCTATGTCCGTGTCTCTTACTTTGTCTCTTCCACTTATGTACTAACTTATGTTGTTCATGACAGGTTGTCTTCCACTAAATCAAGTGGGATTTTCTCATTGAATATCACGATGTCTATATGATTATTTTGTTATATCATCTACAACCATTCATCATTAGGTAACAACTCTTCATCAAATTTTACATCAGTAATATTAATTACTCTAGTCACTATAGCATTACACTGTTCCAATGGCAGCTTCATTTTTATCAACAGGCGTTGTTGCTAGATTCACTAAATTGTCATAAGCAAGCTCTCTTGTTGGATTCACCAAGTTGTCGTCAACAAGATTTGTTGTTTGATTAATCAAATTTTCATCCACTTGCAGTTGTGCATAGTGGGATTGATGAGAATTTATGCGATCATTCTATGCTTCTTCTGCAAAGTTATCATAGTCATCGTCCATTTGCACCGGAGCACTGTGGGATTCAACAAAATCCCAACAAAATTTTCATCTCCTTGTAGATTTGCTACTATAAATCCACCTTAATCTTCAACTTCAATAATCCCCTACACAAAAACTCCTCTTAAGAGTGTTGTAAGCTTCCTTGGCTCTCTTTGTTTCATTCATTCTCACTGTTGCTTCTCATCACAAAAAAACACTTTCACGAAAACTTTTAAAAAAACACTACCCATAATCGATTAAAACAATACCTTTATTAAATCTATTTAAAAAAAATACATCGCCACTTATATTAAAAAAAAAAAAATTGACAATAGCAAATCCGTTTTTCTTTAAAACCATACTTGAACTTTTATAAAAAAATACGGTGGTCTTTCAAAAAAATACATGCAGCCCTTTTCAATTTAAAACAATTGAAAGTACGTGAGGAAATTTCAAATTAAAGAATTCTTTGTCAGTTTTTATTTTTAAGAAGAAAAAAAATTTGGAAAAGCTTTTTATGCGTTCAAACTTTGACTATGTTACTTCATTTCCCATGAGGCCCATGCTTCACATTTGATTCTGAAGACGTTCATGTTCCATTAAAAAAAGCCCTTTGACTTTGCATCTCTTCAACATTTGCACAGCTCTGATGGGTTTTCTTGCGGAGTTTTGAGCATTCTTTACTTTCCATTTTTTTTGCGGTTTTTGTTTGCTGGGTGTGAAACTGACGTATTTTCTCTTTTATAGGTGTTGAATTCAAGTTGTTTTAGTCCTTTCTCTTCAGCCTCTCACAACCCTGGCTTATTCTTTGTGAGTGTCAAAAATTTTGAAGCACTGCTCTCTCTAGAGGCCTATGGGACCTGGTGCTATGCAACCTGTTCTCATACTAGGACAAAAATTGAAAACTGTGGAGTAGAAGATTGTTCTCGTAAATATTAAAATATCAATAATAAATTACTCCACTAAAATTCCACTAAACTGAAAGTGAACTAAAAAACAATTTTGTCACCTAACAAATAAATAGAATTAGATTCTCAACAAAAATATCTTAGACTAAACTTGAATAAAAGATTTTACCTGTTAGCTCCATTAAGTTATTGAAGGGACTGTTAGGGGGTGACTGTTTCCAACCATGATGTCGACACTAGATACACAGTAAAAGAAAATGGTTCCAGCATAACGGTGCAATACAAAAAAGAGTAAAGATACGAATAGAAAGTGGCCTCAAAAAGTAAGGATTCTATAGAAATTATCAAGGTGTATACAATTGCCTGATGTTCCATACAGAAACTAATGGCCTCCAAACAACTAAACCCTAGTTTTGCAACAGAGTTGCAAAGCTAATTTGGTCCGAGAAAAACCGCCAATGAGCAGCTTGCGCTTTGGGAGAGGAGGGTGGATACTCTCTAACCACCCCTTCCACTGTGGACCGTTGATTTCACCCTAGCAAACCAGTGTCGTCGATCTAGAATCTCACCACTATCAAAGTAAGCAAGGGACAACTGTGACCCTTGAGAAGGTTCGGGTGTAATTCCACATTGCCAGACTTTGGAGTATATTCATGGGTTAATCATAGGTCTCATATTAATATTAAATCAACAAAACACGCAACCTTTATTCATACCTGTGTTGTTGAAATGTAATTTCCAACTGCAGCATTTAATTCATGAAAACCATTTGTTTCCATCCCACCGCTTTTTAGCGAACGGTGGTATTCTCTGGAGGGGACGCAATAAAATCTTGAGCTGACTCATGTCCTCAGTGCATTTTCCAAAATCAATTTTCATCGGAGTGTATTGTTCGTTTGGTTTGGGCAAGCCATATCTGTCCTATCGAATTCAACGGTGTCCAGGGTTCGATTAAGCCAAAGTTGATGTTCAAACCTGCATATGAACATTACGTGAAGTTTTGGGTTTGACCGCCATTTACTACAGTAAAATAATTAATGATATTTACTCCTGTTCATAGAATGTAGGTAGAAATTTTAAATTTTAATGTATTTTTCTTTACGGAAGTATCGGCATAGTAAAAACGCAATTGTTATGTTTTAGTTTGTTGTCGTTGAATTTTGTAATGTAATGAAAAAAAATGGTAAGCACGCAACATTGCAGAAAGGGAATGCACCGCAGAGCACGAATGTAATGTCTTTTGTTCATTGAACATAGTATGTAATATACGCCGTAAATACATCAAAGTTTTTTGTTGGTTGAAAAATGTAATGTGAAGAATGGAATAGAGCATATGTAAGGAAAAATTTTTTATTTACAGAAGTAAATGTAAAAGAATTTTTTACACAGAGTAGTGTAAAATTTCTAAAAGAGACAGAGTAAATTTTTTTGGAAGTCTTTGGTGAATCCCTCTGTTAAGAGGATGAAGTGCAGTTTATTAATGAATATAAAGTTTTATGTGTATGAAAAACTCTGATCTTCTCCATCAATTTATTTTAAGCTTCCATGTGTTAAAGATCATGTGGCAAAAATAGAGTATTACTCTCTTTTCAATGATTTTGTTTTGGAATTTATCAGAAAGTTCCCAACAGTGGTATCAGAGCTTGTCCAGGCTCTTTGAAGGTGTCAAAGAAGCTGAAGAAAGGAGTTTTTTGTTGCAGTCTAGCAGTGTGAAGACTCAATCAAAAATCGAAGGTATTTCTCAAGTTCTTTTTGTGTTGTTGTTGAAGACAGACAGTTATTTTAAATACACAGTCAAGTATTAGAAGCATAGTTTAGAGTGCAAGAATGGCCAGCACCATCACTAGCATGAGTATTTTTAATACTCAGCTCCCACAGTTTAATGGGAAAAACTATGTCTATTGGGCAATAACCATGAGAGCCTTGTCTCATCTAATAAGATGCGATGCTTTTTTTATATTGGTATCAAAGTATAATTTCATTAGATGAATGCCAATCTCATGATAATAAGACTCATATGATGAACACATGGGATCCTAGTGCATAAAGCATTTTTGTCTTCAGTTAACTAAGCATATCTCATTTTCCTTTCTTAACAAAAACAAGTATGTTCGAAGAAAATATAAAATAAGCATTGTAGATTTTGAAAGGTGAAGATTCTTTTGTGACACCACAAAGCGAAAGGAAACAAAAATCCTTAAATAATCAAATATATAAAAACATAGTCTCGCAAGATCTATGGAAATTTTTTGAATATGGGTTTGAAGAACCAGCAGATGAAAATGAGTTTAACAGATTAACTCAGGCAGAGAAAGATCTGTTGAAGAGCAATAGGAAGAAGGATTCAAAAGCCCTCATATTTTTGTATCAAGCAGTGCATGAGAGTGTGTTTCCAAGGATAGCAGTAGTCAAGACATCCAAATAAGCATGGCAAACTCTCAAGACGGCCTATCAAGGCATGGAGAAAGTGAAGACAACAAAACTACAGTTGCTGAAGAGAGATTTTGAGAATCTATGCATGAAGGAGTCAGACAATATTGACTCATTCTTCACACATGTAATTGTTCTGGTCACATAGATAAGGACTCATGGAGAAATTCTTGAAGAAAGGAAGATTGTGGAGAAACTATTGAGGGTCCTACCCTCAAAGTTCGATGTGATTGTCACCACCATAGAAGAGACAAATGATCTCTCAAACTTCTCAGTTGATGAGTTACATGCATCACTGATAACACATGAGTAGAGATTGAGTATAAATGAAAACTAATCTCTAGAGAAAGCCTTTAAGACCCAGATGTTTTCTGGAAGAGGAAGAGGTCAAGGCAAGGGTAACAAGAGAGGAAGAGGCAGAAGCCAAAACAGAGGTGGAAGAAATAGTCCAACAAACACTCAAGGAAGAGGCAGCAATCCAAATCAGAACCAAGGCTAAGGCAGCAGCCAACAAAGTGGACATCATCATGCTCAAGGACAAAGGTATGAAAAATCCAATGTCCAATGTTATTATTGTAAAAAATATGGGCATTATGCCAATGAATGTAGGAAGCACCATGATATGAATAATAAATGTAGTGCAAATATCAGTAGAGAAAATATGAGCCAAGATAATGTGCTTTTAGCTTATAACATGGCCGAAAGAAACAGTGATGATATATGGTTTCTAGACTCCGGTTGCAGTAACCATATGACAGGAAACATAGCCTTGTTTTCTAAATTAGATCAAAATGTGAAATCACAAGTCACAGTTGGGACTAACAGTAAAATTTCTGTTATGGGAAAAGGAGAAGTAAAAATATTTACAAAGAAAGGTGAAAAGAAAACCATAGCAGATGTCTATTATGTTCCTCGAATGAAATGTAACCTCTTGAATATTGGTCAGCTTGTTCAAAAGGGGTACAATGTTTTCTTTGTGAATGATGTATGCACCATCATGGATAGAGCACCCAGCAAAAGATGTATTGCTGAAGTGAAGATGACAAGGAACAGGATGTTCCCTCTTAGAATAAAGGCAGATTTAAAAAAACAAGAAGTAATAGCAACAGTGACACAAGAGGCTTTCCAAAGCGTACCAAAGGATGAAAATTGGTTGTGGCACTTGAGATTTGAACATCTCAACTTTGGAGGTCTTAACTTGTTGAGTAGAAAAGGAATGGTAAGAGGATTACCATTGATAGAGAAACCAGACAGCCTTTGTGAAGGTTGTATTTTTAGGAAACAACATAGAGAAAGCTTTCCATCAGGGAAAAACATAAGGGCAAAGGCACCCCTAGAGATTGTCCACTCAGATTTATGTGGACTGATGCAAACTCCATCACTAGCACGCAACAAATATTTTCTAACATTCATTGATGATTTCACCAGAAAGACTTGGGTTTATTTCGTGAAGAACAAAAATGAAGTGTTTGAAAAATTTCAAAATTTCAAAGCACTTGTAGAAAACCAAAATGGGCTGCATATCAAAGTTAGAAGAACTGATAGAGGAGGTGAGTATATCTCCAAAGAATTTCTACGTTTTTGTATAGAAAATGGAATTCATAAATAGTTTACCACCCGGTACACTTCGCAGCAAAATGGAGTAGCTGAAAGGAAGAACAAGACAATCATGGATATGACGAGGAGCATGTTAAAGACAAAACATTTGCCAAATGAGTATTAGGCTAAAGCTGTACACTGTGCAGCGTACATTTTGAATAGGTGTCCTACAAAAGAAGTCATGAACAAAGTGCCGGAAGAAGCATGGAGTGGGAGAAAGTAAGGAGTCACCCACATGAAAGTTTTTGGATGTGTGACTTATGCACACATTCCAGATCAGCTAAGGAAGAAGTTGGTCAGAAAATGGGAAAAATGTATTTTCAATGGATACAGTGACGAATCCAAAGCTTACAGGTTGTATATCCCATCTACCAAGAAGTTTTTTGTGAGTAGAGATGTTTAGTTCATTGAGGAGGAAGCTTGGGATGGAAGCAAAGAGAAAACAGTGAATGTTAAAAATTGTTTGTCTCATGATGAAGATGATGAGGAAATGGCTGAAATACATCCCCAAACAGCAGTGCTAACACAAGGACAGCAAGAGACACCCTTGAGAAGAAATGAAAATGCTTCTCCAAGCACACCACAAGGAGGAATTCAAGTGCTTCTTCAAGCACTTGTACACCAAATGAAAGAGGTAAGAAGTTTAGAAATTTAAGTGACATTTATGATCAAGAGGCAGCAACTGAAGGTATGAATTCTTTGTTTGCATTATAGTCATGTAGATGACCTTATTCATTTCGAATAAGCAATTAAGGATAGGAAATGGATAGAAGCTATGGATGAGAAGATCAATGCGATAGAAAGAAACAAGACATGGGATTTGATTGAACTACCAAAAGGAAAAGAAGCCATTGGAGTTAAATGGGCTTATAAAACCAAGAGTAATGTTGAAGACAAAATAGAAAAACACAAGGCAAGTCTTGTTGTCAAGGGGTATAAACAGCAGTATGGGAGAGACTATGAGGAAACTTTCGCACCGGTTGCTAAAATGGAAACCGTGAGACAGTGATATCCATAGCAGCTCAAAACAAGTGGAAAGTTTACCAAATGGACGTGAAGTCATCATTCCTAAATGGACTGTTAATGGAAGAGGTTTACATTCAACAACCTCCTATGAAAAGAAAGGCCAAGAGCACAAACTATGGAAATTGAAGAAAGCTCTTTATGGGCTGAAGCAAGCACCAAGAGCATGGTACAGCAGGATAGATTCCTATCTATAGGAAAATGGATTTGAAAAGTGTGAGGGAGAACACACCCTCTACATCAAAGAAAAAGATAGTAAAATTCTAATTGTTGTGTTATATGTTGATAATGTTATTTTCACAGGTAATGATGATTATCTTATTTAGAATTTCAAAGCAGTCATGAGAGAGGAATTTGAGATGACTGACATGGGTTTGCTGAGATACTTCTTAGGAATAGAAGTAGAACAAAGTGAAAATGAGATTTTTATCTCACAAGATAAAATATGCAAATGAAGTGTTGGAAAGATTTAGCATGCAGGAGTGCAAAGCAGCAATCACTCCCACAATGATGGGATTAAAACTCAGCAAAGAGGACAGCAGCAAGGATTTTGATCCTAGTTTGTACAAGAGAATAGTTAGCAGCCTTATGTATTTGACTGCAACTAGGTCGGACATAATGTTTGCTGTTAGTTTAATTTCTAGATTCATGGAGAGGCCAAAAGAAGCACATTGGCAGGCAGCAAAAGGAATTTTGAGGTATGTTAAAGGTACTAAAAGGTACTAAAAGGTTTGGCATTTTATATATTGCTTCAAAATCTTCAGATTTAATTGGATACACTAATAGTGATTGGGTTGGAAGTGTAGATGATCGGAAAAGCACATCTGGTTATGTTTTTCACATGGGTTCATGAGCCATTTCATGGGCTTCTAAAAAACAACCTATTGTAGCGTTATCTACAACAGAGGCAGAATATGTGGCAGCTACAGCAGCAACATGTCAAGCAGTTTGGATGAGAAAGACGTTAAGAAGTTTATGTCAAGAGCAAGAAAAAAGAATAGTGATTTTTTTGTGACAATAGCTCAGCTATTGAATTATCCAAGAATTCAGTGTTTCATAAGAGAATGAAACACATTGACACAAGGTTTCATTACATCAGGGAAATGGTAAGCAATGGAGAAATTGTTTTAAAACATTGCAGGACTTAGGAGCAGGTTGGAGACATTCTGACCAAGCCATTGGACCAGAAAAGTTTTCAGTTTTTGAGGAAATGTCTGGGTATGATTGATAACCCAACAGTTAAAATAAAGGGGAGTGTTGAAATGTAATTTCCAACTGCTGCATTTAATTCATGAAAACCACCTGTTTCCATCGCACCACTTTTCAGCAAGCGGTGGTATTCTCGGGAGGGGACGCGATAAAACCCTGAGCTGACGCGTGTCCTCAGTACTTTTTCCAAAACCACTTTTCATTGGGGCGTATTGTTCATTTGGTTTGGGTAAGCGATATCCATCCGATTGAATTCAACGTTGTCCACCGTATGATTAAGCCAAAGTTGATGTTCAGGCCTGCATATGAACATTATGTGGAGTTTTGGGTTTGACCGCCGTTTATTGCAGTAAAATAATTAATGATATTTACTCCTGTTCGTATAATGTAGGTAGAAATTTTAAATTTTAATGTTTTTTTCTTTATGGCAATATGGGCATAGTAAAAATGCAATTGTTATGTTTTAGTTTGTTGTCGTTGCATTTTTTAATGTAATGAAAAAAATGGTAAGCACGCAGCGGAGGAGAAAGGGAATGTGCAGAACATAATGTGCAGAACCGAATAGAGCATATGTAAGGAATTTTTTTTATTTAAATGTAAAGGAAATTTTTACACACAGTAGTGTAAAATTTCTAAAAGAGACAGAGTAATTTTTTTTGGAAGTTCTTAGTGAATCCCTCTCTTAAGAGGATGAAGTTTGTATCAGGCAATTTATTAATGAATATAAAGTTTTATGTGTATGAAAAACTTTGATCTTCTTGAGCAATCTATTTTAAGTTTCCATGTGTTAAAGATCCTGTGGCAAAAACAGAGTATTACTCTCTGTTCAATGATTTTGTTTTGGAATTTACCAAAAAATTCCCAACATGTGTTGACATGGAATGCTTATACAATAATCTATTTTTAATTTAATGTATAATTTCGTATGACCAAACTTGCAAATCAATATAAAACTAAGTGGGATTATAAACATATATAGTGATAGTGATGTAAGTTTTGTCGAGTTAAAAAAAATATAGAGGTTTCTTACACTCTCCCTTACCCAAATTGAATTGATATTCTTCGCAAATATATTTATCTATTTAATTTATAGATTTGTTTATATATGTAAAAATATATATATATTATTCCCTTTTAAATGTATTGAATATTTCAAAGCTTCGACATGTTTGGGTTACATGTTTGGTTATAGATTTTGATAATTAAAAATTTATTGAAGTGTCCATACTATAAGTTTGCATACTTAAACCGGGAATCAAATATTTTTGCTAATGTATATTTTTAAATTTATAGTTAAAAAGATTTAGAATTCAAAGGAAAAAGGGCCATAGGTTTAGAGTATGGTCTTGTAAAGGTTGGAATTTCAAATTTATTTAAATAATTGATTATATATTAAAAAAATGTTTTTTTTTTTCCCTTTAAATATGTTGAATTTTTAAAAGACTCAACATGTTGTTGGCTAGGTTAATATCTAGGCTAGGTTAATTTAGATATTTGATAGATTTAATTAGAATCAAATAGGTTTGTTATTAAAACTTATTCAAAATATATATCCTTAGATTGATAGTTAAAATGATTTCGAATTCAAACTAAAGAGGCCATAGGTTCAGAGTACAGCCTTCTAGAGGTTGGAATTTCAAATTTATCTGTCTTTGTCCAATGAAAATTTGACTAATAGTTTTGTGTAAATTTGCAAGCTTGTCATTAGTATGTGTTGTTAGATGAAAATTGTTTTATAACAATAGAGTAGACTTTAGTGTAGTTATCTTTAGAAAAAGAAAACAGAATTACTTATTATAGTATAAAATGATATATCAACTATGTTACATATAGACTTCTATATGTAACTCTTATATTACCTTAATATAAAAAATATGGTTTTTTCTTCTGAAAAAAAACTATGTATAAATAGCCAATATCACTACTTTAATTTTTCTATTTTTTTTAGTATTCTTTTTTTAAGTAAAAATCTTATTGCAACCCATCAACCAAAAAAAATGGTAGCAGAAATTAAATGCTCTAGATCTATGAAAAACCACTTAAATAATTAAACATCAATTTGACATTTTCAAAATACAATAATTAAACATCAATTTGACATTTTCAAAATACTTTTACGGTTTACCACTACAAAATGACGTTTCAAAATTTTCTATCCAAATCAAGTACTTTTACTTTTAAAAAAGGAAAAAAAGTTTTGGAGGAAGACAAATCCCAGGACAGGTTACCATTTCCATTTTTTTAAAAATACAATCATTATTGATTGTACACTAATTTATATTTTCCTGTCATTTTTTTTTCTGAAGAAGCTAATATCAAGGGTATAGTATTTTGATTTAAGAAGGTCAACCGAACGACTTAAATGCTAGGTAATACATATTTGTTTTTGTTTCAATTATTATAATAGTTCAAAAATTAACATGACACAATCAAAAGTTCCAAGGACCTGTCAATTCATATCGCAGTGCACAAGAATTATAACAATAAAAATGTCGAATTGCACTAATGCATGAAAAAAACAGGTCATAATAATCTTCAAAATAAACACTGCGTTAAATTGTATAGGGTATTCAGCTTATGACAGGGAGAGAGCATTAAATTAACTGTGTCCCACGAAACTTAGAAACTAGAACGAAATCGTGCAAAAGAAAGGGACAGGTGAAACTTCTTCATGGGCGGGATGATTTGAGTAGCGTGGATCGTCTGTGAAAAATCTTTATGACCTTACGGAGTGAAGGACTTTCTAATATTATATACACGGAAGTTAAATTATTTGTTATAGGAGTAATGGTCATACTCATTTCACTAATAACAATTCAAGAATAGCAGAAGAAAATTTTGGGCTTTTGTGGACGTTTTTTTTAAATTTGATATAGATCACTGAAGCCTAAATTCAATAACAATTTTAAAATTTACTAAAATTTATAGATTTTGATATAACCCTAACTTATAAAATATTGTGTTTTACTTTTTTTTTTAATTTACTAAAATTTATAAATTTTGATATAACCCTAACTTATAAAATATTTTGTTTTACTTTTTTTCTGGTGATCAATCACATTTAGAAAGGAGAACAAGTGTTGCTCATCATTAACATTAAAACATAAGAAATGCTATTAAGAGCAATAATATAAATCTTCTCCGTTTAATTGTTTGTCTTCATCATATTTATCATCTTTTAATCCCATGATAAACCAGACTGGCTAACTCCTAATTATCTATTCTAAAAATCTCAGATTAATAAATTTAAAAAAAAATCAAACAAAATAATTCACATCACACACCAAGACAGTACTGATCACTCAATTGGATATTCACGCCCTTGTGCATTATAATAATCCTGTTAATTATTCCGCTCTCTCGAAACACCAATCAAGAAACTTGGAGTTGGCGATAATAATGATTGTCACGAGATAGATTGTGAGCCCTAATTCGTACGATATACCTGATAAAGACAAGAAACCAGTCCTGTAACCTTCCCTCTTCGTTTGGTGGAGGTCAGTTAGAGCAAACGCTTGGTCGCAGTTGCAATAGCCACCAACACCGATCAAATTACCGCACCAAATGATTCTTTGTTTATCTCAACAATTTGATCAAAGATTTTCTGCTTTTCTAGACTAAGTTTAAAATACAAAGGATGAAGAATATTGACATCTTTATTTGGTTTTCTTGGCCATGCCAAGAAGCGAAGAATTTTTTTGGGTTTAGTTGAAGGCTAGAAAAGCAAGGCTCCAATACACATTTTCGAATTATATTTGTCTTCGTTGCATATCATTCTTTGGAAATGTACTTTAATATTTGTAGAATAAATTTTCCTACCCTTAGAACATGTTTCAAAATGGTAAACATACAAGAAAATATGGAAACAGTACTATTAACATGTATTAAAATGCTGCATACCCAAAGTATCAAAAAATGGAAATGGCTTTTCTCCTTTCCAGATCACATTGCAGAGGAATTATAACAATCAAGCGATCTGATTGCAGCTATGCTCAAAATAAAGAAATCGGATTAATGTACATATTGACCAAAATCATATTAATGTGTAAAATGACTACTCTGAATTGAACTGTAAAGGTGCATGCAGTTTATGAGAGAGATTATTTAACTAAATGTGTTCGTTGAAATGAGCAAACTTGAATGAAATCGGACAGAAGAAAGAAACACATTAAACTTCCTCCTTGCGTTTAGTCCTCAAAGTCTGGATCATCTCATTACCATGGATCGTCTGTGGGCATCTCATATCTGCAGAGTGGACAAAAGTTTCTCATATTAAGCCATCCAGTGATGCATTCGCTATGATGGAGATGTCTACATGGCAGTTCTTTTGCTTCTTCACCGAGAGGTATTATGTCTCTGCAGATCGAACAAATTGCATCTTCACTGACCACTTGTTCATGGCTGATTACCTGTGTACCCAAATTCTCTATCGCTGACACAGCTTCAGGAGGAGGGCCGCGATCCTCATCTTCATATTCATATTCTTCAACCTCTTCATCACTATCCTCATCACCTTCCCCGTAATCAATAACAGTTTTGTAAAAAGTCCATCTCAACTCCAACGTGTTGGATTCCACATCATGAAGAATTTGTTGCCAGTCTAGACTTTCCCCCACAATATGAAGTACCAGATATTGATATTCAAAAATACGTGTAAGCCGAAGAAGAAGTACCGACCTAGAATTCAAATTATCTTTATTCTCATGCACTTCCACTGAACATGAACTTCTGCAGTTTTCTTCAATAGATAGGGAAGTATTATTTACTTCTTCCGCTGAATTATCACGACCAGCTTTATCAATATTTGGATAACTGACTGAAGCGGTTTTATGTCCTCGTCCATTATCACCGGAATTGGAACCTTCTCCAACCTGAGGCTCAGCGGAAATAGAGCTTTCGTTGTTTTGAGTTTCCATGAAATCAAAATACTGCGTAGCCAGAATCATATCCACCCCATGTACACTATAATAAATCAAGGAAATTGTTCTGTCTCCTTCGATTTCGGAATAATCACGATTGTCTGGAGATAGATTGGGCAACCCAATTCGTGTGATAGGCCTAATAAGCTCAAGAAATCGTGCCCTGTAATCATCCCTTGACTTTGGTGCAGGTCGGTTAGAGCAAACGCTTGGTAGCAATTGCATTCCCCACCAACATCGATCAAATAATCTCACTCTTAGCATCACAATTCCTGTGCCATTGCATCCTGCTGCATTTTGTTGGAAATAATGCTTAATTAGTTATGTAAAATGCTGACAAAGTAGCCAGCAGATTTTGTGTTCACTGCAAAATTAAAGCAGCATATTGTTAGGGTGGTCACTGGTGGAAAGTTCTAGAAATTAGCTGAGTTGATTTTAGTAATAGTTTTACTATTTAAAAATGTAGCTAATAGTTGAATTAATATATGAGATTTGCAACATTTCTTACCTCACACACCAACTATGTTTTTTAATTATTTTATCATTCTTTTATGTATTTTTTCTTCATAGTACTGTTGGCTTCTCAATTGGGTTGAAATAATTCATTTCATATTCTACAAGTGGTATCATAGCAGGTAAAATTCTTTTGGGTTAAAGTTGTATTGTTGGAATTTCGCCAAAGTTAATCATGTCGAATTCTAATGAGATGTTAATTCCAGAATTTGATGGGAACGATTATGATTATTGGTGCATTAAGATGCTAACCTTTTTGATTGGAAAAGATTTGTGGGAGATTGTTGAATCAGGATATGAGGAGCCAGCTGATTGGAATGCTCTTACAGCCAATGAAAGAACAACAAGAAAGGAAGCAAGGAAGAAGAATGCTCAAGCTTTGTTT
>APFE031139825.1:0-12210 GCA_000404065.3 Pinus taeda
CATGGTATTGGATGCTTCGGCATGTATAAATATGTATTGTAACATTGAAAGGAATATAATGAAAAATCAAGCTTGTAGCCTCGGTTTTGAGATCTAGTGGGAAATCTCTGTGTATATGTGTTTTATGCTCTCGCATTTTTTATTTTTTCTGTGATTTAGAATTCGTATGCAGGTAATTTTTGTACGGGGTTAAAACCTACACACTGCACAAGGAAGCAGTGCTGAAGGTGTGACTAAAGCCATTATTGGAGGAAGCTTACGTAGTCATAGGAAACATTGAAGGCAAGCTTGTGACTCTGGAAGAGATTCAACAAAAGCTTCAGGATGATAGTGCAAGAGCAGTAACCGAGAAGACAGTTGAAGATGCGAAGCGGGGAGCAGCTCAGTGCACGGTCAAAGTTGCGGTCATCCAGGTTGAGCTGGATGGGATTCACGCAAAGATATCTGCACCTACCGAGTGACTCAAGGGAGAGTCACAATGTTTGTGTTGGGGGCCTATTGGGAGGGGAATCCCCCAAGGGTAGTTTTGGGGTTAAAATCCCACGTTTATGTCAATTTTTTTTAATATAATTGTAAAGACTCTACATTTTGTGGTTGCGGAGCGTGAAGGTGTTATGTGTCAAAAAGGGTATTTTGCCCTTAGTTTTGTAAAGTAAATTCGGCTGTAAGATACCTACCCATCATCTGTAGACCATGGGATTGTATAAAATGAGCTAAGCTCTAAGTAGTTTGAAGGAAGAGATAATGGGAGATTATGTAATAGAGTGATAGATATGAAGAAGAAGTCGAAGTCTTGGGTCATAGGGTAGGTAGAGGCTCTGCAACTGAGTGCACAAAGGCCTAGGGTAGAAGTTGGCAGCTAAGTACGCAGACCCCTGCAACTATGTGCGCAGGGTGGACAGAGTCTGTAAACACTTGAAAGATATTAATAAAGAGAGATATTCTGCAATTTGTGTGTCTTTGTTCTGTTATTGCATATTGATAGATTATGTATGAATTTCCTTTAATATGTTTATATGATGTGTGAATGGACGCAATTACAATGAATAATTGAATGTAATTACGCATATCTGGTTACACAACATTAACTATAATTGTTCTAATAAGATAAGAAAATCACTTAGATGAATTGGGGAATTTGTACGGAACTTTGCTCTAGTAATGCAAAAGTACTTGTGTAGCGGGTCAGGGCTACGTGAAGGTCAATTGTACCCTTTTGTGGAGGTATTAAAGGGTGCAATAGAAGGCTAGTCTTGCAAGCCCTAGAGTGAAGTGACCTGTGTGAAGGCAAGGATAGAAGGAAATAAAACAAAATCACGACCATCTCAGGGTGTGGAAAATTGGTTCCAACATCCCCCTTGTGATGTAGGTAAAGTTCCCTCTGTAGACAGAGGCAACCCCTCTAGCCCTAGAGTGGGTCTAGTCATAGTAAAACAAATACCACAACTAATTGCTTAAATAGTCATTTTTGAAAGAGCCTACCTTATGCCAGTGTTTGATGCAGTCTTTGTTACGCTACTCTAGTTATCATTCTCTTCTCCTTGATGAGTGATTCACTTGAAACAACATAAGAGAACAACGAAACACATAATAGAGCACAACAATGAACTATTTACTTATAGAGTCAAGGAACCATAAGCTATCAAATATATTTCATACAAGATATAAGAAACAACCATTGATTGTATTAATATAAGCAAAAGCAAATCTTACAACCATGCCTTGACGTTGCAAGCTTCCTTGAAGGGTCCAGTTAATATGTTTCTACAAGCATTCACTCTCAAAAGGTCTCTTGAAAAGGTTGATAACTCCCTCTCACCCAAAAACACTAGTATAAGGCTAAGGTAATCCACAACCAATTGCTATACTATCAGCAATTCACACTGCAAACTATTAATCCAACACCAAGAACTAGCTAATTTTCTCACCACCAAAAAACTAGCTAATCATAGCAATGGAGGATGCTTTAATAAGAGGAGGAGCCTCCATTAATGAGGGAGAGGGAGCTTATCTTCATGGGATGTTACTCAAAAGGCGGAACCACCATCTCAAATGAGGAAAGGCGAACTTCCTTGACCCAACAACTAGTTCCAGAACCACCCAGAAGCATTATGTTTGAACTAATTCACCATATCTGGGTCATCGTGAGTCAAACACTAAGACTCGGAGATGACATCGTAAGGCAACAGTGTATTTAGATCTATCGTCACAAGTAGGATACTGATGACTTGCGACGATCCCTAAAATCTAGCCATTGCGGAGAACCTATGTACTCTTGTGATGGTGTTGTGAGGTTCTGGTTCACTTTGGTCCATCATCGCAGATAGAACACTGATGTCTAGGGTTTAACCCTGTATAGAAATTACCTGCATATGAATTCTAAAACACAGAAAATAAATAATGCAAGAGCAGAACACATAAAACACATATACATAGAGATTTTCCCCTGGATCCCAAAATCGGGACTACCAGCTTGATTTTTCATTATGTTCCTTTCAATGTGATAATACATATTTATACATGCTGAAGCATCCAATACCATGGACCGAAAACCATCACGTCCAATACCATGGACCGAAAACCATCACGTCCAATACCATGGACCGAAAACCATTTCCTCCAAAAAACATGTGCGAAAATCATGCACAAAACCATAGGTGGGTCCGCCCAACCTAACATAGGGTCCAAAACCAAAATTTTCCGGGGCGCTGTCACGGACCCCATAAAGTGGGGTTATGAGTGCCCCTCAAACTCCCTGTTAACTATGTGGAAAGAATATAACAAAACCCAACATTCTCCCACTTGTTGTTTTCTTTCCACACGGGGCCACACGAGAGCTTAGTCATTTTTCCAGACCTGAAATGCCCATTATATCTCTACACCAAGAAAACTTCTCAAAGCTCACATATTTTTTCAATGCATTTGCAATATTCTTCAAAGTGTCCACCTTTACCAGTAACACCTTTTTGTCTTCTATCATATCCCTCACAAACTGATACTGAACATCAATGTGCTTTGTCTTTGAATGATATGCGGGGTTCTTTGCTAGGAAAATTGTACTTTGGCTGTCACAATCTATCCTTATAGCTCCCTGTACTAACCCCATACTTGAACACAATCTCTGCAACCAAACTGCTTCCTTGCTTACATGAGTGGCTGCCATGTATTATGCCTTTGTAGTTGATAGTGCCACTACAGATTGTTTCCTACTCATCCAACTAACTGTACCTCCAAATAGGTTAAACACATACCCACTTGTAGATCTTCTCTGATCTAGATCTCCAGCCCAGTCTGCATCAACAAAGCCATGAATATCCAACATTCTGTCCAATCCTGATCTTCCTTGGTAGCACAGACCATAATCACTAGTGCCACGTAAATACCTGAAAACCCACTTCACTGCTGTCCAACGCTCCTTTCTTGGTTTTGACATAAACCTACTCAATACTCCCACTGCATGTGCAATGTCTAGTCTAGTACAGACCACTGCATACATCAGGCTACCGACTGCACTTGCATATGGAACACAGGACATGTCCTCTTACTCTTCTTGTGTCTTGGAACATTGTTCAGCAGATAACCTCACACCTACAGGAATAGGAGCCTTCACTGGTTTACTATCCCGCATAGTAAACCTCTGTAGTATTGTCTCGACATACTTCCTCTGGTTTAACCAGAGCTTCCTCTTTGCCCGATCTCTTTTGGTTTCCATGCCCAAAATATAGTTTGTAGCACCAAGATCTTTCATGTTGAATTTGGAGGACAATTGGGTCTTCAAATCCTGTATAATTTCTTTGTCATTTTTAACCAGCAACATATCATCCACATACAAGACCAAATAAATAACACGGTCACCAATTAATTTAAAATACACGCAATGATCTCCTTTTCTTCTGGTGAAGCCAAGTCCCCGTAAAAATGTATCAAATTTCTGATACCACATCCTTGGTGACTGTTTTAACCCATATAGAGGCTTCTTTAACTTGCGTACCAGTGCTTTCTTATTCCTCACCGCAAAGCCTTCAAGTTGTTTCATGTAGATCTCATCTTCCAGATCCCCGTGAAGAAATGTTGTCTTCACATCCATCTATTCTACCTCAAAATCAAAAGCAACAACAATAGATAAAAGTAATCGAATAGAAGTTACCTTGGCAACAGGAGAAAAAATATCACCAAAATCAATTCCCGACACCTAGGAATAACCTTTTGCTACCAACCAAGCTTTGTATTTCTCCACTTTTCCTTTCTACATTTGTCTTCTTTTTGAACACCCATTTGCTGCCAATGGGTTTCCTTCTAGCCAACAACTCCACCAAATCCCACGCCTCATTTTTTTGCAAAGATGCCATTTCATCAACCATGGCCTCTTTCCAGAGTTTTCCATCCTCTGAATCTATTGCTTCCTTCACCAGTTCTGGGAATCATCGTCAGTAATAGATAAAGCAAAAATTTGAAATAGAAAAGCAGATGGACTATACCTTTCAGGCTACCTTCTTTCTCGAAGTGATCTTCTCACAGCCGGAGTTTGTGGCTCTTCATCTTCTAATTCCTCCTCTGCTGTAGAGTCTGATTCTTCCTCCTTTAGCTCAAACTCTATCTTCTCAGGTTCCTTTCGTTGGACTTCATGTTTAATAACATCTTTCACCTCTCTGAACAGCACACCTCGGCTATACACAACCTTTCGTGTGACTGGGTTCCAAAGCTTATAACCCTTTAAACCATCCTTATACCCAATAAACATGCACTTTTCAGATTTACTATCCAACTTGGTTCGTTTCTCCTTTGGAACATGTACATATGCATCACATCCAAATACCCTTAGATGTGAAACAGAGGGTTTCTTACTAGTCCATACTTCTTGTCGAGTCTTATCCTCCAACGCTAATGAAGGTGACCTGTTGACGAGGTGACATGCAGTATCCACTGCCTTTGCCCAAAATTCCTATCCTAACCCAGCACCACTAAGCATGCTTCTTGCCCTTTCCATCAACGTCTTATTCATTCTTTCTGCAACTCCATTTTCCTAAGGTGTATATGAAGTAGTCTTTTGTCATGCTATACCACACTTCTTACAGAATGCTTCAAATTCCTTATGGCAAAACTCTCCACCGTTATCTGTCCTCAACACCTTTATCTTCTTCTCTGTCTGGTTTTCCACCAGAGCTTCTTTAAACCTGTAAAAGACTTCAGATTTCTTCTTAAGGAAATATATCCATTTATTCCTTGAGAAGTCATCTATAAATGATAGATAGTACACAAACTTACCTAGTGATGGAACCTTCACAGGTCCAAACACATCACTGTGCACAAGTTCTAATCTCTATTTCGCCCTCTTACTTGCAAAGGGGAAACTCACCCGATTTTTCTTCCCATATACACAATTTTCAAAGAAATCAAAATCTAGAGAGCTATTACTCATACCTTCTACCATACCTTTACCATGAAGTATTCGAAGGCCCTTCTCTCCAATATGTCCAAGCCTTTGATGCCACAGCATGGTCCTCTCTCTAGAGACAACTAGATTTTCTACTCCACTTTCAGGAACCACAGAACTGTTGCACCCATCAACAATAGTGATAACTTACAACTTGTACAGAGTTCTAGTTCGAACTCCTCACATCAATACCATTGCTCTCCGAACCATCTTGCAAGTATCCTTCTCGAACACTGTTTTTACACCTGCATCATCCAGCTTGCTTATAGAAATCAGATTTCTAGCCAATGCAGGAATATGTACAACACCCAAAAGTGTTCTAACCCTTCCACCTCGCACCTTCAACTTTACTTTCCCACGACCAATGATTCTAGCCTTCTTGTCATCCCCCAAGAAGACATCACCACCATCATATTTCTCATACTCGCAAAAGCACTCTATATGGGGAATGAAGTGAAAGGATGCACCTGAGTCAATCAACCATGCCTCATGATCTACATGTGTACTTGAAGAAGCCAAGTACACATCCCCACCTTCATCTGAGGTGGTTTTCACCTTTGTAGAAGGAACATCATCAGATCCCTTTCCTTTATCAGGATCTTTAGATTTACAGTCCCTTTTGAAGTGCCCTTCTTTCCACATTTCCAGCCCACCACCTTTACAGGTTTTCCTGGAGATTTAGATCTCCCTCTAGATTTAGATCTCCCACTCAATGACTTATTTTTGGTTCTGTTCTGGGACCGTCCTCATACAGACAAGGTATCACCATTGTAGAATTG
The DNA here is from genome assembly GCA_000404065.3 of Pinus taeda. NCBI lineage: Eukaryota > Viridiplantae > Streptophyta > Pinopsida > Pinales > Pinaceae > Pinus > Pinus taeda. The sequence goes on from APFE031139825.1 coordinate 6,214, forward strand.
AGACTTCTGTGATCTGTCATAGTTATAAGAATAGCTTCGGCGTGAATCACATATAAATGACCTTTGTCGACGCGTTTCGAACCAACTAGTGTGGTTCATTGTCAGGACAAGTTGAAGACACAGATCTGGCCTAGCAAGTTAAATAGACTGTGCAGAGACTCCAACGGCTCTATAACGACTATTTTTGACCCTAGGACCGAGCCCAACTTTTATTAATAAATTTAATATTATTATTATTTCTATAATATTAAAAAACAATATTATATTTCTAGAAATTAGTAAAATTAGGTGTGTTGACTAGAAACTTACATAATTTATTTGATTAGATACCATTAGGTTATTAATAAAATAATATTAATGGTTAATTATTAGTTTGAATGATTTATTATTACTTTTATAATATAATGTATTTCTAGAAATTAGTAAAAATTGGTTATAATAAACAGTAATTTACCTACTTAAATAATATTAAGATATTACTAAAATGGTTTTTAATAAAATAATATTAATGGTTAATTATTAGTTTGGATGATTTATTATTACTTTTATAATATAATGTATTTCTAGAAATTAGTAAAAATTGGTTATAATAAACAGTACTTTACCTAATTAAATAATATTAAGATATTACTAAAATAGTATTAATGGTTATTATAAATATATTATTTGATTAAGTGATTTCTTTATAAGAAGAATTTTAGGTTACATAAATAAATTACAAATTCTTATTCCCAAAAATAATAATAATAATTTCAAAAACCAATAATAAAATAAATAAAAACAATAAGTGTTTATTTAGTACCTGGATCTACCACGATCCACTAATCTTTATCCACTAACAGATCCTCCATCTTGAGTTTCCACAACTCAAAACTTTGACCATTAAATTTCTCCATCTCTATCTTTCCACTGCTCGCCATCTTCTTTCACCACTAGAATCGATCTTGCAGATCTCCCACTTAACATGGTCTACCACAGGCCCGAGCGAAACCCCTCAATAACAAAGGCGTCCCCTTGAAGCCAAAAACAGCTTCGATACCAAATGTAGGTTTTAACCCCGTACAGAAATTACGTGCATACGAATTCTAAAACACAGAAAATAAATAATGCGAGAGCAGAACACATAAATCACATATATAGAGAGATTTTCCCCTGGATCCCAAAATCGGGACCACGAGCTTGATTTTTCATTATTTTCCTTTCAATGTTATAATACATATTTATACATGTCGAAGCATCCAATACCATGGACTGAAAACCATCACATCCAATACCATGGACCAAAAACCATCACGTCCAAAAAACATGTGCAAAAACCATGCACAAAACCAAAGGTGGGTCTGCCCAACCTAACATAGGCTCCAAAACCAAAATTTTCCGAGGCGCTGCCACTCAAAACCCCCTGTTAACTACGTGGAAAGAATATAACACAACCCAACATGATGTCTTGTGACGATCTCGAAACGTATGTAAAAAGGGGTCAACTTCAGGATTAATGAGCATGGTTGATCTTCTTGAATGATGTGGAAGATGTGGACACATATTTTGATGTATGACACAGAACAAAAGCCATTCAGGGACTGACTCTACCTAGGATCAGGGGATGTGGGGTCGGTGACAAAATATTGTGTAATAGATGCCCCCTGAAGCATGAAGGCCAAGAGAGTGGGAGGGTGAAAAGCTTTACAAAACCATAATTGAACCGGAACACCATCGCGGAGAACCTATAGACGCAAGTACAACTGATATCTCTGACAATGAAAGAAATACATGTAGTCTAGGTATCAGTGTAGCCATCCAAAAGACAGATAGAATTGGTCTATGGTATGGATGCATCCATCCAGTCGATAAGACCATATGAAAATATAGGTATGGTCGTAGCCATCAAGAAAGACTCAAGTATTGTCGTATGCATGCAATCAAAAGAGTCATGTATGCAATCACGAACCAATCCACGCAACCCAAACTTATGTAATCTTAGTCTAGGGTCTTGAATCCCGACCTGTCCATCGTACAATTTCTAATATGTGAATAAATGTTTCAAAGTTGAGCATACTAGAAAATCGCTTGATTACCAGCCAATGATGTGAACCATTAATAAGCGCGAGAGAGACCACCAGTAACGTCAATGGTTCTCAAGGCACTGCTCGTACAATCCACCAAGAGTGAAGAATGATATGGAGTTGAACACTTGTTGAATCACCTGATCGAAGACCGATAATGAAATTCTATCGTCGAATGTGAATAACTTGCCATTGAGGCATGCAAGCTCCAAGGTACTCGAAAGGAGTCTCTAGATCAACTTCATGGATAATGATTTGATGTCGACAGGAAACAATATGTCGCAGGAGGGCCATAATGTTTCCAACATCAATGATGCGAGACAAAGGAACAAGATGTAGATGGATGAAATAAAGAGTTAGAGGAGGATGTAAGGGTGCAAACTGCCGAAGGATTAAACTCCTAAACATATCGGCGACACAACTTCGGAATGTGGTAGCATTTTGGTACAAAGGGATCGAAGGTCATGTAGAGACAGCAAGGATGAATGGAATGAGGATAAATGAAGAACCCAAACCTCAGAAGGCCAATGACGAAGTGAGGATGTCCCAAACCCAACGAGAAGCAAAAAAGGTCTCGATGTTCAAGAGGGACAAGCTGTCGTAGGTAATCAACAGAATATTTCCAAAATTTCCCCCCACCATTGCTAGCGAGTACCCCAATTATTTTTGAAACACAAGCTTGAAGGGGATAGCATATGCTTGTGGTATAAGTTTTTCCTTTGGACAAATCCAACCTAGTGAAATTTTAATGAGCCCTAGGGAGGAGAAACTCAGGTCTCATCATGGCGACGAGTCCAATGTTGTCAGGGTTTAACGAGTCTGACATAGGTAAAACTCAGAGTCTTTTTCATGTTTAGAGAGTTTGAAAAAAACACGGAAAAGAAAACTCCAGAGGTCCCTTTTCGTAAATTTGTCCCTCGAACCCAAGAAGGTAGAAAATAATATCCAGGGGAAGCTACTGACCATAAAATATCAACGTATACCTTTTTTGTAAATAATCTATCCCTGCCCGAAAAAGGGGCAAATGTATACTGGGTAGATGACGCTTCACAACCTTTAACAAGTTCAAAGCAATAGTCACTAGGTGATATTTTTATCTTTAAAAGGGTAGGAAAAGAGATTGAAAGTGGACCCCCCATTTTATTTCTTTTACGAGTCAAAAAGGGAAAATACTCTCAATCTTTTCATTTTTTACATGTCAGAAAAGAGCTTAAAGGAGACTTGTCCTAGAGGAATGAGTGGTATAAAGGGTAGCAACTGGTTCCAGCAATGGTGGAACTGCTCAAAACATGTAATGGTCAAGAGGCTGGCTAATAAAACCACTCATTGTTACGGTCCCTCAGGAAAGGACAAACAACCAAGTGAAAGCATACGATCGGACAAAGAGACGGTGGCGATGGAATGAAACAACCAAGGCTCATCTAGCAGAATTTAGCAGATAAAAACGGCAATCACGAGATGTAAATCAGGTATGGGTTCATCTTTACACAAGATTGAACCGTGGAGAACTCTGCTCGGATTTGGTTTCATGTTTAAAAAAACTATGCTTGTTATAAGTTTGCATGTCCCCAACGCAATGACTTAAATCGAAGTACATGCCCCCCAAGCTTCATTCCATTCAACAAGGTGGATGGAATGAAGGTTTACTTTCAAGATCTTTGAAAGGCTCTACTCGGATTTTACAAGATCTTAATCAAAGACTCGATTTGGAAAAGGGAGTTGTTTCATTTTTTAATGAGGTTAACACAGTAAAAGAAACATCTTCATAACCCTCGTTTCATTTTTTAACGAGGTCGACACAAGAAAAGAACTCTCTTCAAGGCTCTTGTTTCATTTGTTAACGAGGTCAACACAAGATCACGAACTATCCTCGGGACGTTACTATTCATAGGCCATACAAGAACATGACTCCTGCAAGGTCTTCACTAGATGGAAGAACCATGCTTTGGTAGGAATATATGTCATGGGGCACTAACGACAAATCGGGTTCCAATGCCCCAGTACATGATGTACAAGACCATCTGCGTGATCATCAGCAGAGATGGAGATGGAATGGTGATCCAGGTGGATGTTGGTGGCCACCCACCTATCCCATTTGGACCCCCACAACTGTCTCTTTCAGTCTTTTCAGTTTCCATAATTGTAGCACAATTTACTATTTTTAGCAGTTTTTTCAGGTCCTAAACTTCCGGAGCCGTTTTGAGGCCCTAAACGATGTTTTTTGGGAAATCTGGGAGCAACATTGGTCCAGGGACCGATGTTGCCCTTCCCAAAGTGGTAGTTCTCGGATAGATCTTTCTAACGAGCTATCATACGCGTCAACGGAGATCGTATGCCAAAGTTACGACCCCGGGAAATTGATGTACCAATTTACCCAAAACGGGGCCCACAATTTGGCGTTTCATCTTCTAAGGGTCGGTTTTGGAATGTGAAGGGTTTTCCATTGTTTCTCAATAATAACTAGGCCTTCGAGCCTCATTGTAACACAAGTTCGGAACAGTTCAGAGACATGTAGCCGCACATCTCTCTCAGAGATAAGCTACCATCGTCCTAGCTGGTTTATTCCAATTCTGGTTGTAAGCATATTTCGGTATTTTCCATTAATGAAATGAAGTGTTATTTCCGCTGCATCTCTTTATTTATGGTTATCTCTGTAATTTGTTGCGTTCCTGTTTAATTCCGGATCAGTGGTATCAGAGCGGTCTGCTTTTTCTCTGTTTTTCTTTGCATGTCCCCAACAAGGTCGGGATATAAGGAGTTAGGGCTTGAACTGGTTGAACCTTTGCAAGACCAGCCTCGCAAATCCCGACGGCCTCCCATGGCGGGTGAGAAGAAAGACGATGGGGGCAGGAGATCCTATCAAAATCTTGCTCGAAGAAGCGCTCGAGCGGCAAAGGAACGCGATGATGGATAGCTTTGCGCAGATCCTTCAGAGGCTACCTAGAGGTGACACATCAGCTTCCAACAGCTACTCTGGAAACGCCACGCCCTTTAAGGTACAAGTTAATTTTGAAATCCCCATCTTCGAGGGTAAAATAGACACAGATGCCGTAGATAAATGGTTAAATCTGCTCGATGGGTATTTCTCTGTTCATGAATTTTCAAGTCGGGAAAAGATTGTTTTCGCTCTTCTCAAAGCAGCCCCCCACGTCAAGGACTGGTGGGAAACCTACTGCGAGCAGAAGGATGAAAGTACAGGCTCACTATTTTCAGCCGCAACCACTTGGAATGACTTTCAGAATGCCATCAAGGAGCAGTACTACCCTGTCAAAAGCTATGGGGACAAATACATCAGATGGACCACGCTGCGGCAGGGACGGGACCAAGATGTGCCTGAGTTCACAAACATCTTTCACACCCTTCGCACACAGTTGGGGATCAAAGATTCTGAGCTGCATCTGGTACTCAAATACCACGGTTGCCTACATAGATACATCCAGGAAGAGATGGAGTTCTTGGACATCTCCTCACTCGGCACCGCATACCGATATGCTGTCAAAATCGAGCAGAAGTTCAAACAGAAGAAGCGAGACTTTGGATCTGCAAATCCGAAGCCCAAAGGACAAAGACAAGGCGGGGTGACCCAAGACAACCCGTCGAAACCGCAAGAAAAGAACAACACCACGAAGCCAAAGAAGGACACAGGAAAGTGGTGTGATTTCCACAAGAGTCCCACTCATAACACAAGTGAGTGTCGGACCAAGCAGTCATTGGTGGCCGAGTTGAGGCTTTCCGAATCAGATACATGTTCTGACCCTGAGCCAGAACCCGACAAGGGGAATGGCAAAGGGAAGTAGATCATTGATGCTGATCCAGTGCCATTGTTGCCACTGCCAAGATCCAGAAGAATGAGCCCGAAGAGCCAGAGGAGGGGGAACGTCTTTTCCACTCACAGATGTGGGTGAAGGGTTCGTCACTGCAATTCATTGTTGAT
>APFE031139825.1:17777-41680 GCA_000404065.3 Pinus taeda
CTCATTGTAACACAAGTTCAGAACAGTTCAGAGACATGTAGCCGCACATCTCTTCTCAGAGATAAGCTACCATGGTCCTAGCTGGTTTATTTCCAATTCTGGTTGTAAGCATATTTCGGTATTTTCCATTAATGAAATGAAGTGTTATTTCCGCTGCATCTCTTTATTTATGGTTATCACATCTCCGTGTTTATGGTTATCTCTGTAATCTATTGCGTTCCTGTTTAAATCCAGATCAAATGGGTAGCCACACAATTGACCTGTGGTGAAGAAGGTACTACCAGAAAACAAGAGCTCATAGGGGATGATGGTTGTATAGGAGGTACCTGGTGACTAAAGAAAAACAATTGATCTATAGTCATGATTCTTTCATCATGTAGAAAACAAACCACATGGAAAAGTGAAGAAACAAGAGCCCCCATGAGATAAATATAGTCGTGACCAAGGAGAAGACTAAAATCCAATGCACCTCGGATGGCCAACATGTCTATATAGATGGTCTTGCCTCCCAAAGTAACTAGAAACTTCGGAAGGATCCCCAGAGGTTGACTAGTTCCTTCGTCAAAAGCCAACAGATTCTAGGTGACAGGCACAAGCTGTGAGGAGCACAAAGCTTGCTAAGTAGTGGAAGGCATGAGGCTAATTGACGCACCTTCATCCAAGAGAGTGCTAGGTACTGCCTTATTATAGGTGTGTATTGTAATCTGAAAAGGCATATAAGATGGAAGGCAAAAAGTAGTCAAGTGACTCTAATTGAAGGAAACAACAAAACTACTTGGTGGGGGTAATGTATGATTACCCCCATGCTCTACAGGAATCGAAGAAGGACTCTCTTGATCAGCTGGGATACAAGGGTCATTATTTGACTCAGGAGAATTTGATGAGATGAGAAGAACATGAGCAGTATGATCATTATGCTCTTCTGGAACAGAGTGAACAACTGGTGGGGAAACCAAGCCGACCCTCATTTCAACCAATGGTTGGTCGAGAATAGACATAACATAGTCAGGATCAAGAAGAGTAGGATGGACAAGAGATGAATCCAATTCAATCTGTTTTTCAACCGAGAGAGGGTCAGAAGAAAGCCATTGATAACCAACTGGAAGTTGGGGCAAAGGGGTTGTAAGATTTTCCAAAATGGCGGAAGCTTTATCTATTAGCGAACAAAGGTGAAGGAGATAGTCACCTTCACATAACCTATAAGGGAATCTAATCTTTCCTTTCCTCTTACCACTACTGGTTGAGGGTGTAACATCGACATGCACTTCAGTAGGCGATGAGGGATGAGCTAGATCGTGAGACCATACTTCTAAGATCCTAGGAATACTAGGACAATCACGAAGAAAATGGTCACCCTTGTAAAATTTACAAAGAAATTTAACCTTCCATGGAGGATCAGAAGGTTTTCCGACATGAGACGTACTTGGAGCAATAGCTGCATGGGTGGCCTCTCGCTTATCTAACTTCTTCTTCTTCGTCTTTGTCTTCTTCTTCTTAGCCTCATGGTTACTGGATTTGGAACTTTCACCAGGCGAAGTAGGAGAGGAGGGTGAAGAAACAAGGGAAGAAGGTGAAGGCTCATCCCTAGAATCATCTTTTCGTGATTCAAATGAAGGAGACAGCGGAACAGGACTCATGATGCTCAGGACCACCGAGGTTGAAAACAACCGAATGGGTAGACCGATGGTTAACCCAGGAAAGGACAATGTTGCCATATATGGAGCATGAACATTTCCAAAAGAAGGAAAAGGACCAAGATTCCCATCTGGGGGGAGACCTTGACTGGTGGACTATGGGAATGTTGCATTGGGATCGACCTTGAAAGGAACACAAACTGTAACCAGGAATATTTCATGGGTAGTTAATTTTATGACATTGAAACAAAACCGCGTCTTTTCATATTTTAAGAGTCGAGAAGAGGACGAAAGGTGACTCTATCTCTTTCAAGGTTTAATGAGCCTAAAAGGACAAGTGTTCAGATGATCCTTTTACTTTTAAAGAGTCGAAAAGGAACGAAATTAACTGCTCTAGACTACTAGACAAGAGGTTTACCAAACAAATCACAAACTACATATACACCTTGGTGATCCAATGAAAGAGAAATGACCAAGGACTTTCTGTACGGCAGTCAATCTTCCTGAATCTTGTGTTTGGTTCATTACGATTCATAAGGCAATAGACTCAGCTTCCTATGGATAACAAGATGATAACCTAGACCTCTAGATATGTGTGCGTTAGGTTCCAATGTGTTTTTAAGTTCATTTAACAGATTTTAACAGTTAATCTTCAGTTAGGTCTCGATTTCAAGGCCCTACCGAATGTATTTCAACAATTCCTAGGATGCGACTACAATGAGTAAAAAACCATTCCTTTCTATGAAAAAATACCTAAATGAGGGTAACAAGTTCATTTCCAAGCAAACGAAAACAATAACAAGCAAATGCAAGAATAGCAGTGCATGCAAGCAACCCAATTGCTAGGAAACACAATGCATTAATCTCGCTTATCTCACAACTACTTGTGACGGAAAATGAAAGATTTGAACTTTGCCTTTTAATTTCTCAATCATGAAAAATCCACTAATGCAAACATGCTTCCACTTTTGTATGCTAAATGAGTGCAATGTTTTTTATTTTTTTGACTTAATAATAAACAAGCAAATGCAAGCCTAATTGATCAAAACAAAAGTAATCTATGTTTGAATAGCGAACAGAAATCAAATCAATACATAAAACTAATTTGATGACCAATCACTACATACCAATTAGAAAGGATAGACAAGTAGTAAGGGAACAGCTTCAAACAAGCCAATAATATGGTTGTGGACGTAGTTCAGAATCTTGGAAGGACAACCAACCCAAAACAAGTGACTTCTTGACGAAAATTCAAAAGGCTTAGGTCACATAGCCCAAAAACCCAAAACTCAGAAAAACGGAACCAAGAAGGATATACCTTAGCAAACACAATCAAAACAAGATTGATAAGATGTAAGAGATAGTAGAGGACAAGCCACACTAGCCTATTCAGGAGGTAGGGCTGTGAAAATCAACCCTACAGGAATTGTCACAGGTTTTAAACTAGCAACTTGAGACGAAAGCCAAATCTTCGCAAGCACAACTTTAGCAACTGAGCCATGTCATCGCAAGAGTACACCTATCTTCAATGACGGTCCGATTTTAGGAATTGTCACAACTATACGATGGGATATCCACGATGTACAAGTTGTCAAAGTGGAGAGGGGCGATTCATCGCAGGTGTTAGGAACTAAACAACGACAAGCTCAACAGACAAGGAAAACAAGGAAAAAACAATTGAAAGAGACTAGGTTTGTCACTCAGACAATGAGGTGGAATACCTGAACTACTCAGATGATCCAGAACACTGATGGTTCAATCCCAAAATCAAGAGACATTATGTAATTCAATCAAAAACAAATTAAGAGCAAAATAAGATACAACAAACAAAGGAGTCCCCAGTTGAGTCACCAACTTGTGATGTAGGTAAGGTTCCCTCTGTGGATAGAGGAAACCCCTCTAGCCCTAGAGTGGGTCTATTCATAGCAAAACAAATACAACAACTAATTCCTTAAATAGTCATTGTTGAAAGAGCTTACCTTATGCTGGTGCTTGATGCAGTCTTCATTACGCTGCTCCAGCTATCGTTCCCTTCTCCTTGATGAGTGATTCACCTGAAACAACATAAGAGAACAACGAAACACATAATAGAGCACAACAATGAACTATTTACTTACAGAGTCAAGGAATCATAAGATATCAAATATATTTCATACAAGATATAGGAAATAACCATTGGTTGTATTAATATGAGCAAAAGCAAAGCTTACAACCATGCCTTAACATTGCAAGCTTCCTTGAAGGGTCTAGTCAGTATGTCTCTACAAGAATTCACTCTCAAAAGGTCTCTCAAAAAGGCTGATAACTCTCGCTCTCACCCAAAGAAACTAGTATAAGACTAAGGCAATCCACAACCAATTTCTATATTGTCAGCAATTCACACTGCAAATTCTCAGTCCAACACAAAGAACTAGCTAATTTTCTCACTACCAAAAAACTAGCTGATCATAGAAATGGAGGATGCTTTTATAAGAGGAGGAGCCTCGATTAATGAGGGAGAGAGAGCTTATCTTCATGGGAGGTTACTCAAAAGGCAGAACCACCATCTCAAATGAGGAAAGGAAAACTTCCTTGACCCAACAACCAGTTCCAGAACCACCCAGAAGCATTGTGTTTGAACTAATTCATCATATCTGTGTTGTCGCAAATCAAACACAAAGACTCAAAGACAACATCGCGAGGAAACAGGATACTGATGACTTGTGACGATACCTAAAATCTGACCGACACAGAGAACATATGTACTCTTGTGACAGTGTCGCGAGGTTCTGGTTCACTTTGGTCCATCGTCATAGACAGAACACTGATGTCTTGTGATGATCTTGAAACATAGGTAAAAAGGTGTCAACTTCAGGATTAATGAGCATGGTTGATCTTCTTGAATGATGTGGAAGATGTGGACACATATTTTGATGTATGACATAGAACAGATGCCATTCAGGGACCAACTGTACCTAGGATTAGGGGATGCGGGGCCAATGACAAAATACTGTGTAACAGATGCCCATACTGCTTCGGGTGAGACATCAGTCCACACTCCGTGAGCTGATGTCGAAAGGGCCAGTAATGTAGGGATTTGTTTGGCTAATTAATGTTGAAATTGGGTCACGCCCCTTCAAGCCAGCACATCTATTCCTATTACAGTGTCCATAAAAATAAGGGAATCGTCATAAGCCATAGTAGAATCTACATCAACAACAGGATATTTGAACAAACTTTTATAGGAGCTGACTCACCTTAAACAATAAAATGAAAGGCTCCATAAGAAATTTAAGAATATGGAAGTTCATAAGATAAAAAATGACACTCTATATGTTGAAGAAATGTAGAAGATCCAAAGGTTGATGAGAAGGATAGAAGAGTTGCAGAGTGAGTCATTAATGGCTCAAACCTTGGCCCAAGCGAAGGAAAGAATTTGGGCAGATATTAGTGAGGCCATAACTAAAGTATGGCCCTCCATTCAAATCATTTTTTAGCAAGAGGAACTTATAAACATATGTCAGATAGCTATTAATTAAGTCAAGCAACTTCTTAAAGACAAACCAAGTGAAGCTGCATACATGATCAAGGTTCTTAATTCAAAAACCAGGGTCGAGTTGGAGTAGATTGAGATTCTAGACAGAACATAAACCATTTTTGAGATCAAGAAGGTTTTGCAGAAAAAGAACCTTATGACTCAGTGAGAGACTAACTGCCAAACTTGAAGATTTTCATTCAAAGGTCTCATTTTATGTTTAATTTACTTAATCAGAGAGGATTGCTAGGATTAGTGGCCCCAAATGACATGTTGATCAACTTGGAGGAATATTGCCGAAATCTTTATACAATAGCAACTGATAAAGCAAGTTTTGTAGGTAAAAAAGGTCATATTACAAGAAAACAAATGTTAGAGGCTTTAGATTTTGACTTGACTATTAAGCATGAGATTAAACACATTTTTTAAATAAGACCACTTTTGAAAAGTACACCGAGGTTGATGAAGTTTACAAGAAATTGGTAAATATTTTTATACTAAGTGAAGATGGATGGGATCACTTGTGCGAATTTATCTACTAACTTCCATCAACAACTGAAAGATAGTTGGGCAACACTTTTTGGGGACTAGATCATCAACATATTCCTAAAGGATAGTGCCAACACTTAGCAGTTTTGAAATTATTATAGTTTTCTACTATTTTTGTACTTTTGTTTTGAAAATATCTAGAAGAAATTATTGTATAAATAACTCCTCCTTCAAGTTATTAAGGGTTGAACCCTTGGATGAGCTTTGAGAACATAATTGTGACCATGTTGGAGATTTGCTTCAAGTTTATGAAAGGGTTCTGAATTTTTCATTTAAAGTTTGTCTCATATTAAGTTTTTCTTATTTGCTTATTTCATTATGTCTTTCTTCATGTATTTAAGTCTTTATGTGGAGATCTGGGTAAGATCATACCGAGTATCAGTCAGTCTTAAATCCCCTTTGAAGTTATAGAAAATAATTAGGGACTAGTTTATAAGACCATCTATTATTATAAACTCCTCTACATCAATTAATTGTCACCCATCTGCATTCGTTTAAATACATTTTATTCTACAAGAAACATTGTTTGCCTGTATTCTTTTTTATAAACAATCAAATATTATGTCTAAATATTTATCAAGTTATATTTCATCAAGACTATGTTATTCACCCATTTTAAATCAATTAACTATAGCTAGACAAATTGCAGCCCTTTCATCCAACATAGTAACTGTTAAGGCTTAAGCCACTGTTTTCAAATAATTCATAACATTGGTCATCCAAAAAATTTAAAAACAAACAAAACATTTTAGATGCTCTGGCATGACTAACTCACCTAGAGTCATCTCAGAGGACAATAGGCTCAATCTTCACCCGTCACTACCTACTTTGTGCAATTGCACAGTTATTGAGCCTCTTTCCCAACCTATCACTCGGTTTTGGCTCAGTTAGTGGATTAATGTGCACTAGATATGGAGTTGAAGATATAAGATAATAGTAAGTGAGAAGATGAAGAAACATTGAACTCTAACAGAAGATCAAGATCAAGATCACATGGAAGACTCCTGATTTTCAAGTCATAAGGAGGAGGAAGAAGAAGGAAATGTACCATCTATTCAAGAAGACACAAAGAAGGAAGCAATAAGAAGGATAGATTGGAACTATCACATCATCATGCAGTCCATGTCATCAGTGTCATGTCATTTCTGGTCACAAGCCATCATATGCCGCATCAATATCGTGGATTATGTAACTACCTATTTGAAATGTATTGTAAAGTGGAAGTCCAAAGGACACACATGGAATATGAAGAGTCATGTAAGTCAAAAAGTGTTAGAAAGTCAAACAGTCATTAGGTTAGTCAAAGAGTCACAAGGAGGGTGAAGCATTGCCCCTTTTTTATATATACACCCACATTGTATGAGCAAAGGAATTTTAACCTTGGCTACTCCCACAAGGCATCAAAGAGATAAGATAGTTCTTTTGAGGAGCTAGGAGTGGCTCCAATGCTCCACTATTGGAGCTAGTGCTTTTCATTGTATATATGTGTCTTGGGACTTTTACTTAATATTAGAAGCCCTATGGGCCAACACGTTCTTCATGCATGATTATGGATATTTGTAAGGCTATTCTGTGAATGTTTGTAATTCATGTTTTCTTTCATCTATGCTAAAGTAGTTGAACTATTTCAGTTATTTTGGTACTTATCATATTGAGAATGTGTTGTAATTGCTACAATTGTTATCGCATCCTTGTGCACTATTATATTAGTAGATAAAATATTCTTCGTTATATTAGTTTCAATGATCATCACATCTCTATGGACTAATCTGCTTGATGTTGTAAAAACCCTTCTTGTTCGTGTGTGCCTCTACTAGGGTGGTACTACTACCTCTCTCTTAGAGGCTCAATTTTCCTCCCATCTACAGTGAAAGAACTTTGACACACATACGATCGAACACTCACCAGGAACACCCTCCTTGCTTTTCGAAGGAACCACACGTCCCACTCTCTTGCTGATAGTTAGATCCAAGGAAAATCTATAAGAATACATGTCAACCACTCTAATATTTAGGATGGAGCTCCTACTCCAAACGATGTGAAGTCAAATTTCAACTTCACATTGGGGAGATGCCTTGGTTAATGGATTTCTAGCACCCTCAACAATGTCGCTAAAAGGAGTGCTAGATGATAGGTTGTGTCTTTTGAGTCTACTTTGAATCTCATATTCAAAATGGATTTTCCCCAAATCACAATCCCAGGATGTTTTTCTAAAGAGCTTGATCCAGGAGGCTCCAGAGAGACACACAAGACAAACATGGCTCAAAATTGAAAGTGTTCAGATTGTGCTTGAACTAGGACTAGATCAAATACCTCGTCATCCTGATCGTGGTGGTGCGAATGGCTCATCCAATCAAGCTCGTATGTGAAAGATAGAGCTCTTCAAAGTTTGACATGACAGGGGAAAAGTGGGGCCCACAGCATGCCACATGGAATCCCAGTAAGCCCATCAGTTGTTGACACTGGGCATTCTTTCATTTGTCTCCTAAAACAGGCATAAGGGAAAAAAATCATTTTTATATGGTTATTAAATAACCATGAAACAAGATTTGTTTTATATAGTTATTAATAACTATATAAAAATAAGAAAACACATGGTTTTGGGATTTGTGGCAACAAACCCCACCAAACCCTTTAAAATTGCTATCGCAAACCATATCTATATATATATATATATATATATATATATATATATAATATATAAATATAATATATATAATATTAATGGTCCAGCCATAATATATTGTATTAAGGGGCGGGTGCATGCCATCGACGGTGGACCCAGCCCGCACCGCAAAACCATATGTATGTCGCATATCGCCCCAGCCCCTTTATATATATATATGTGTGTCAATACCTCCACCACGTCGATCGCCGATTGTAACATCACTGGTATATATATCAACGTAACCCTGATTAGGGTGCCGATACCTCTACTGTGCCAACCGCCTATATGGATATCGACGAGACCTCACAGTTTTTTCTCATGTAAGCGTCGATCCTTGTGCCGACTGCCAATTACGATGTATGTGTGCGACATATGTATTAATATATATATATATATATAAAATATATATATATATATATATATATAAAAACATCGATAAGGGATTAATGCGGGTTTTAAGGGGCAGGCTGCTCAATGTGGACCGAACCCCATTAATATATCATTTTGGTTCAAAAAAAAGGAACTGTTGTGTATTATTTCGAGAGGGGTAGGTTTTGATCCCCTCACCTCTCCTCAACGACTCCTATTATTTACCATTAGGCCAACAACCTATTCATTGAAGAATCTGCCAATGAGTTTTATTTAAACTCAAGCTTTTCACCTTTGCACAGAGTTGGAGGAGGAGAGACACTACAAGCACAAATTTTGAGGTAGAATGTAGGAACAAATTTCAAGGCAGATTAATTAATATTTTAATGTAGGAACCATGAATTTTGCAGGAGAGCAAAATTTTCACTTTGTCAGAATTTGACAAGTTTTATATGGATTTTACACCTCTCATTGCCACGAACACAATGGTGTTATTCGTTTCTTCATCAAAGGTTTTCATTTTCTATTCATTTCTAGAATGCACGTGGAACCATGATTTTAGCAAAAACAGGGAGTGGAACCATGAGCCATGAAATTTTCCCAAGGAGGTAAAATTTTGACATTTCAGAATATAGTCAAGTTTATACTTATTTTTCATGGTTTTCCATAGGGATCATAATGGCGATTCTAGATTTGTCATTTGAGTTGCAGATTTCCAGTCCATCCATGGAACAGAATCTTTGAGGAACCCCGGGGAAATATAGAAGATTCCTTAGCCCAGAATTCTCAATTTCTCAGAATTCGGATTTTGGACAGTTGATTTAGCACTAATTGATGCCACAAAGTTTATGGTGGCTTCAGATTTCTTATTCTCTTATTTCTTCTTCTCGTCACTTTTCCAAGTGCCAGTGCAGATGTCCACATTCTTGTGTGAGCAGCCATCTTCATGAGATCGATGCCTTGAGAGCAATGGTCCGAGCAACTTCAGTAGTGTGACATCCACTTCTTCAGATGGCCCTTGGTTGTGAGGTATATGATGTTTTCATGTACTTATTCCTTCTACATTATGTTGTACAGATCCTTGATTGATGTTGATGCACAATCTTCTTTATTACATGTTGTCATGATTCCTTGCTTGATTTGATGCAAAATATTTTTATGTGATGTACTTTTTGTCATAAATTATCTTGTTATGCTTTGATATCCCTTGCGGTATGTTGCTTGGATACTCTTGTTGTCATCATGCATGTGTTTTGCTTTGACATCCCTTTTGTGCCATGTTGGCGGGATGCGCACCATTCTTGTTTTGTGTCATACTGATAGGAGTCTTTTGATTGATAGTTCTATTTGTGGAACATTTCTTAGAGCCACTCCTACATGAGGGAATTCTTCCTTGTATGATTGAGACACCATCTCTATGTACACCATCTTTATTGACAACACATAATGCAGTGGCCTACACCATCTTGACACCAGGGCCCAGAGACATAGTCCCTCCTGGATGAACTCCATTATCAATGACTTATGTTTTCATGTGTTGATGATTGTTATGTTACTCTTGTTTACAGTCTGTAGTTGTATTTGTTAATGTTCTTTTAAAATGAAATTTTAACACATCACGAAAGTAAAAGGTCTTGGAAGGGTCCTTCTTCACACCTGAACCTGGATCAAGTGGTATCAGAGCAGGTCTTTACGTTGATGTGAATTGCAATGTGAACAATGATAGAGGATGAAAGAGCAATGTACGAGACCATGTTTAACATTTCCAAGAAACTGGAAATTATGTATGAAACTCTGCAGAAAGAAATAGAGGAAAAGGAGCGGTTACAACTTCAGTTGAAAGCCATAGAAGAGGCCATGATAGAACTGAAGCAAGACAGCCATAATCTTCAAACAGAGAATGATGAATAGAAGATGCGTTGACATGAAGAGAAAGAGGAGAAGCAGAGTTTACTACTATAGCTGCACGCAAAGGACGAGACCTTGGAAAAGCTGCAGCGAGACCCATGTGAGGTAAAAAGTAGTTCTCCATCTTCATGTATGTTTCTTGATGATGATTTCGTTATGTCTGAAAATCACACCACATGAATTGGCTCCAAACTGTTGAAGAGAATGGGGTATGAGGGAAAAGGATTGGGCATTCATGGCCAAGGCATTGTCAATCCCATCAAAGTAGAGGAATTACCCAATTAGGCTAGACTTGTGTATGTCAGGAAAGAAGTTGGGGAATGCAATCCACCAACAATAAATGATGAGAATCCCTCATCAATTCTTTCCAAATTGAAAGAGAAGGTAAAAGATGTTGATTTCCTTTCGATTTCATCTTCTGATAGTATGATGTCTATTGGAGATTTGGAGATCCCAATTACAGGGACAAATATGAGGCTCCTTACAAAGACAAGGCACGAGGAGAAAGAGCTTGGTGCTAACAACCAAGGCATAACTCAACCTTTGTAGGTTGTGCATGAACCTCAATTTGTAGGCTTGAGATACATTAAAGGAGAGTGCTCAAAGGTGTCAGAGTTGTCCGAGACATCATCGACGAAAGAGAATGATGGGAAAACATCCCCATCATCCCATGGTAGTTTCCATTGCGGGGAGAGAGCTGAGGCAAGCTCTCATCGCCATACTAACCTCAAAGATAACAAAGGAAGGTATAATCACTTTCAATATTCGAATGTTTATTTTGATTTTGATAATGTTGTTAATAATGAACGAAGACTAAGGCATCGGAAAACATGCACCTTTTGTGGTTTACCTAACCATACCTTTTCCAAGTGTTGGAGAAGAATGGCAACACTCATGAGGCATGAAAGACCCTCTCAATAGCATGAAAATAAACAGGTTAAGCGGGTATGGAGGAAGAAAGCCTACTGCAGTCATTGCGACAGAAATGGCCATCAAAGAGCCACTTGCTGGAGGCTCCATCCAGAGCAGTGCCTTAAAGACAAAGCATCGGTGCGTGAATTAGGAAGAGCAGTTGTTCGACAAGAAAAGCCACCTCAGGGAGGTGACCCATTCACATTGATCAGTGAGAAATGGTTTTTTTGACATGATGTCGTTTCATGATCATTCTTTGTAAAATCATTTGTTGCATTTTAAAGTGTAAAAGTGATGATGTATTTCCATCACTTGGTCAGCAATAATGATGTCTAGTCATGTTTTGAGTCATATTTTGAGTTGCATGTTAAAACTCTGAAGTGATGTTATGTTTCTGTCATGTCAAAAAAATAGTGTTTGGCCTTATGAGTGTAAATCATGTGTTGCAGTGATGCTTTTTTTCCATCACTTTTTGAAGCAACCATGATGAGTTAGCCTTGTTTTCATAGCTGGGGTATTACGTCCATCTTCTTGTAAACTTGACCACCGAGTATGTGTTATAAACTTGTGATAAGTATGGGACGTTGGGTCTTTATTTTGGTCATGTCATTCAAAGCATGTCATTTTCAAAGCAATGTACTACAGGTGGCAGAAGTATCAGGTGTCGTCTCGTCGCTTAAGGCTCCGAAGAAGAAACGTGAAGGAGATGGGAGCAAGACCTTTTTAGGACATTTGTGATGTAGACAAGGTACAGAGAAAGATGTAGATTAGTTTCCATGCTTTTGGAGGACCAAAAGCTCCTCGATGGAGAGGATTGATCCAAGAGGCTCCAGAGATACACACAGGACAAAGATGGCTCAAAAGTCAAAGCGTTTCGATTCTTCTCGAACCAAGACTAGATCGAAGACCTTGTCATCCTGATCGCGGTGGTGTGAATGGCTCATAAAACCAAGCTCGTATGCGAAAGATAGAGCTCTTCAAAGTTTGACATGACAAGGGAAAAGTGTGGCCCACAGCATGCCACATGACATCCCAATAAGTAGGTGGGACCCACATGGTAGTCCATCAACCATTCACACTTGGAATTCTTTCATTTGTCTCCTAAAATAGGCATAAGGGACAAAAATCATTTTTATATGGTTATTAAATAACCATGAAACAATATTTGTTTTATATAGTTATTAATAACTATATAAAAAAAAAGAAAACACGTGGTTTTGGGATCAAGGGCAACAAACCCTTCTGAACCTTTAAAATTGGCTATTGCAACCATATATATATCTAATAATATAAGTTGTGGAAGGTTCGACGAAGTTGGCCCTCTGATCTATATAGATATTATATATATAATATATATATTATATTAATGTCCAACCATAATATATTGTATTAAGGGGCGAGCACGGGCCATTGGCAGTGGACCTGGCCTGCACCCCAAAACCATATGTATGTCACATATTGCCCTGGCCCCTTTATATATATATGTGCCGATACCTCCGCCGCATCAATCGTCGATTGTAAAATCGCTGATATATATGTCGGCGTAACCCTAATTAGGGCGCCGATACCTCCATTGTTTCGATTTCCAATAGGTGTGATCACCAATATGGATATCGGAGGGACCTCACATTTTCCACCGATGTAAGCGTTGATCCTTGTGCCGACCGTCGATTGTGATGTATGCACACGACATATGTATTAATATATATACGACGATAAGGATTAATGCGGGGTTTAAGGGGTGGGCCACTCAATGTGGACCTAACCCCATTAATATATCATTTTGGTTCGAAAAAAGGAACTGTTGTGTGTTATTTCTAGAGGGGCAGGATTTTATCCCCCGACCTCTCCTCAACGACTCTTATTATTTACCATTAGGCCAACGACCTATTCGTTGAAGAATCTGGCGATGAGTTTTATTTAAACTCAGGATTTTCACCTTTACACAGAGTTGGAGGATGAGAGAGACTGCAAGCACGGATTTTGAGGCAGAATGCAGGCACGAATTTCAAGGCAGATTAATTAATATTTTAATGCAGGAACCATGAATTTTGCAGGAGCGAAAATTTTCACTTTGTTAGAATTTGACAAGTTTTATATGGTTTTTACACCTCTCATCGCCATGAACAAAATGGTGTTGTTCGTTTCTTCATCAGAGGTCTGCATTTTCCAATCATTTCCAGAATTCACGTGGAACCATGATTTCAGCAAAAACAGGGAGCGGAACCATGAGCCATGAAATTTTCCCGAGGTAAAATTTTGACATTTCAAAATATAGTCAAGTTTATACTTGTTTTTCATGGTTTTCCACAGGGATTGCAGTGGAGAGACCATATTTTTCATCTGAGTTGCAGATTTCCAGTCAATCTGTGGAACAAAATCTTTGAGGAATTTCGGGGGAATCTAGAAGATTCCTTGAGCCTAGAATTCTAAACTTCTCATAATTTGGATTTTGGATAGTCGATTCAACACTACTCTACACCACAAAGCTAATGGTGGCTTCATATTTCTTATTCTCTTATTTATTCTTCTCGTCACGTTTCCAAGTGCCAGTGCAGATGTCCACATTTTTGTGCGAGCAACCATCTTCATGAGATAAATGCCTTAAGAGCAATGGTCCGAGCAGCTTCAGCAGTGTGACATCCACTTCTTCATATGGCCCTTGGTTGTGAGGTATATGATGTGTTCATGTACTTCTTCCTTCGGCATTATGTTGTACAAATCCTTGATTGATGTTGATGCAGGATCTTATTTATTACATGTTGTCATGATTCCTTGCTTGATTTGATGCAGAATCTTTTTATGTGATTTACTTTCTGTCATAACTTATCATGTTATGCTTTGATATCCCTTGTGGTATGTTGCTAGGATACTCTTGTTTTCGTCGTGCATGTTTTTTTCTTTGACATCCCTTTTGTGCCATGTTGGCAGGATGCACACCATACTTGTTTTATGTCATACTAATAGGAGTCTTTTGATTAAGAGTTCTAGCTATGGAACATCTCTTAGAGCCACTCCTATGTGAGGGTATTCTTCCTTGTATGATCAATACATCATCTCTGTGTACATTATCTTTATTGACAACACATAATGCAGCGGCCTACACCATCTTGACACTGGGGCCTGGAGACGTAGTCCCTCATGGACGAACTCTGTTATCAATGACTTATGTTTTCATTTGCTGATGATTGTTATGTTCCTCTTCTTTCCAGTCTGTAGCTGTATTTGTTAATGTTCTTTTAAAATGAAATTTTAACACATCACGAAAGTAAAAGGTCTTGGAAGGGTGCTTCTTCACACCCGGACCTAGATCAGAGCTTAATATTACCATGCCTGCGGAAATTTTCGATAACCTATCCCAATTTAAGTTTGATGGGGAGGGTGAATTGACTCTTAATAAACATATATTTCAATTTGTCTCTTTTTTTCCTTTCTAATGGAATGCATTTTAAGGATGTTACGACTAGATTTCTCACCCTCACATTTGAAGGTCGTGTTAATAAATGGTATCATACATTATCCATTGCTTCGATGCATTCATTAAACTAGCTTGCGAAGGAGCTTCATAAACTATTTGATAGGTATAATTACGGGGATGTTCTTAAAAGAATTAATCAACTAAGAATGAAGCCTAATGAATCAATTGAGGATTTCTCTAATCATTTCCTTCACCTTTTCTATGAATTTCCTAAATAAAATATAAATTCAAGTTTCTTTAAACAAAATTTCAAGGGTTTGGTTCATATTTCTTTGCACGGTGAATCCAAACCACCTGATGTTTTTACTTTCCCAACTCTTGTAAATCACAAGAAACCTCTAATTTCAAAGGAGGAACCTATTATTCCTTTTTTTCCTTGTCCTCCTCCTTTTCCAATCATGGTGTGGGTGCCTCCTTGTGTTGATTGTGAAGTTGGGAAATATGAAAATCAAATTCCTAATCCATATTCTCATTCTTCTTCCACTTTTCACGATTCAAATTCAGTGGAGGAAATTCTAGATTGGCTCATGAAGCCTACGGTGAAGACTGAATCCTCCATTCTGCAAGATGATGTTACTATCCATAATTCTAGTCTTGAATCTGATTTGGATTTATGTTATCCTCTATCATCTACAGACCATGACTCTTTGTGCCATGATCTACATGATCAATCTATTCCACCATCTAGTTTTACAAACCCTCTTGATTTGTTCATTGGTGGTTCAAATTGCAATCAGATACAAGGAAGTCAAATTACACAGGTAGAGGACTAGAAAGATGAAGATGCTTTGAATCCCTCTTCTATTTTCCAAAATCCTCTATGCGAAGATGATGCGCCTCCATTCTTGGATGATTTTCAAGTTGCTAATCTCATTAGTGAATCAACTGTAATCAATTTTTTCGGTTAATTCATAGTCACAGGAAATAATCATTCCAATGATAATGACTTTATTGATGTATGAAATCATGAATTCCTAGGTGTATCAACTTATATTTTGGTTTCTCATGAATATTTTACTTCAGATTCACAATATGATTTGGTCAAAGAATATGTGCTTATCAAAACTTAATTTTCATCTCACTATCCCCTGTGCTCTACTGTCTATGATGCATCTACTTGCGACGAAGATACCCCGTGCTCTTTAAGTTATTCACCCAATGAGTTATATTCTCAATTGACATAAGTGAGATTATACATGATGCAAATGAAAACAATTGAATCATTGAGTACTCTTTCCATACCTCGTCATGTCTTCTCCTGCATGAAGGCAACTCTTCAAATCAACTTGCTCATGGAATTTCCATGATTTATTCATATTCAAATTTGTGATCAAAAGAATCTTTCAACTTGATTAATCAGTTTTTTCAACTTTAAGAATCTGGTAAAACCAGTGACATAGATGGCTTCCATCTAATGAGAAGTGGTATTATTGAAAACAATGGTAGCGGTTATCCTAAAACCATGCATGATCTGGTTCAATCTTCAAAATGTGATTTTCCAATCCGGGAATGTTTTGGGACCTCGCAAGGACTCGAGGCACTTCAACTTCCATTGGTGGTTATGTTAGGATCTCGTGACTCTAGTAAGCCCCCCAAAATAAGACAGATCTAGTTTTTCCTACATAATCCTTATATTTTCATGGTTTCACTCCATGAAAATTAAAAATGTTTGGAATCTTGGGTATGATCTTTCAAATTTTCAAGATTTTACATGTGACTAGATTCAAGAATTTGTTTCAGCTAATTCATCTTCATGCAAATCTCTTGCATCAAACTTGAGTTTGGAATGTGTATCTCTCACACAATCATGGAATTGTGAAGTTGATCATTATAGGTACTATCTTTGGCTAAAGGAATCATGCTTATCAATTCCTTCCTTAATAATCAGCTCTTGGTTCTTCTTGTGAATGTTATATTGCAAATCTTTCCCTTCATTGCACATGAAATCCTCTTGAGTGATAATGAATGCATGAGTTATCACACGAATCATGTTTTTCTCCATTCACCATGTCCTAATTGGTCTCATGTATTTGTTTTGTTGGCATCCCTTTTAAATTATTTTTATGATTACGATGCTTTTATAATTTTTCATCCGTTACAAGAGAATGGTTTGTCACATTTGACTTTTGAGGAAATTGGTTCAATTTTTGAGAGCATTCACAAAGCTGTCAAAATTGATCTATCTTAGTTAATTACAAACTAGGATTCTGATTCTTTAGTCAACCCATCTAATCATTATTTTGTCTCCTATGACTATCATTCAACTTATCATTTTTCCATCAACACAATCAATGACAATTGTTTTACATCCTTCGATATTCATTGTTCAATATCTCACTATTCATATTTTTGTCCCGAAGTTGAGGAACTTCAACCTTCGTTCATGGTTATGTCAAGTCCCCACTATCTCGACACGACTGTGGAATATGATCAGATATATTTTCCCTCACAAGATTCCCATCGTAATCCCCTACCTCTAATTGAAAATTCATCCTTTCAAATATTTTGGGCTTCTCAAGAGGATCATCATGAATTTTACAATCCAATCACTAAATGGTTGGAACAATCTTACTTGGAAAGATCCATCGCAAATAACAAGTTGCAATATTTCCTCATGCTTTCTAAGAAGTTTAGTGCAGATGGAGACACATACACAAGTAGCTTCTTAGGCTTTTTTTTATTATGCTTTCCGTTGGATAGGTAAGAATGTGAATTGGATGAAAGTAGTGGTTGTGACACATCATTTTTCCCATAGGAAAGACCTTCAAGTTTTTGTGCAAGTTATTCAAGATTTTATCTTTCTGTTGCACATTAATTTATATCTGTTTTCATTGTTCGTATATTTGTCGATGCAAGTCAAGAGAAACTATGGTGGATTCATTGGAAATTTCATTATATGTGACCCCAATCTTATATTTGTTAGGTTAGGAGTAGGACGAATTACACTCTAGTTTTCCCTCTCTTGCATTCATCTCGCGCTTATTATATTTAGTCTCTCTTATCTTTTCTTAATTTTCTCTTGCATTAAGCTTTGGTTTAGCTTATTTTTCTTGTGCTTTACTTTTTATTTCTCGTTGTGTTGTGTATTTTCCTTTTATTTCATCAATAAGACCTTACATGAAGATGCCTTGTTGACTCATAAGGGAATTTGGAAAAATAGAAAAGGACTTTGTAACACAACAACATTTGGATAACTTTTTGTCCTTCTTCCTTGTCTCAGTTACATTTTTTGGTCAATGAAGTCCTAATAGAAAATAAAATCATTGCATTAAGAAAACCTTGTGTACCATGATCCCCATGTCTATTATGGAAACCTCATTCATACACTCAGTTTTTATGTTTCAGTATTTTAACGTTGTTCCAATCAAGTAGAGAAGGACAAGGGGAAAATATAAACAATCAAACCAATGTTGGAGGTTTTATATATGCTTCTCTAAAGGGAAACCTCTCTTACTCTCAATAAGTCAGAATCCCTTTTCCACCCATAAATAAATAAGTGTTGATACATAGTCCTCTTTAAATAAATAAGTAAAGGTGAAAGAAGAGAAAGGATTCTTGCACAGAGAGGTGAAGCAAGAAACTCCGTCAAGGTACTTTCTAGGCTCACTAGAAGTGGAGGAATGTTTGTATTCCTATAGTGACTCCATCAAGATACTGTCCAGATCTAATGGGAGCATAACAACACCAAAGATGAAAACTATACTCTAAAAATATAAAGCTCGTGAAATTCAATACCCTATCTTGATTCAAAACATTGTGTGAATGATGATCTTATGCTTGTGTTTAACACAGTAAAGGAATGAAGGGGACTATGTTTATGCATAGGGTAAGTGGGGAAACCATGGTAATCTAAGTGGTAAATCAATACTTCCTGAAGAACCAGACCTTGCACAAAATAATTGACCAATGCAAAGAAGCTAGAGTTCTACTAGAGTGTCGCTAAGTGTTGTCGTTGCGATAAAAACTGCCCAAATTTTCAATACACTCAAATTTTAGAGCCTGCTCTGGATATTGTGATCAGGCATTCCATAGTCACTTCTTGGTTCGCTAATTCTTTTAAGCTCCTTTCTTGAAGTGTCAAAGTCACTTGCTCACACATGCTCAGTCTGGAACAAGTTCATGAGTGCATTCATTTTCCCAAGCTTGGACAAGCATAGCATGTTCCATCAATATTGTGCCTATGTGATGTCTAAGCCATGTCAATAGTCAGTGTGCACTAACAACGACCGTTTCTCATCTAGTTGTGCTTGTACTTATATTTTGGTGACTTTTGCAATATTTCACTTTCATGCAACTTTACTTTTGCGAGTGTCGCTTTCACATTTTTGTTGTCACTTTCGCTTGCTTTCACTCTAAGTAGTATAATTTTCATGTCATCTTTCCTTTGGCATGTGTTACTTGCACTATCATTCACATATCACAAGAGTCATTCACACTTTGGCAATTGTCATCTTTCACATGTTAGCTATCACATGATGTAGGAATACTTGTTATGGTGGTTTCAATGGGTTACCTCTGTCTGAATGAGTTGGTCTAACCATGTAAATATCAATCTCACTCATTCCCAAAATTTTAAGCACTGTCGCACACGTGTCGTCATGGTCATTGTAAAGTGTATCTTAAGTGTCACACTTTTCATAACTTATCATAAATTTTCCACGTGGACATAAATGCATTTTTAATGTGTAATGGATTATCTACATTGTTGTGTCATCAAGTATTCTAAGTGTGTGATCACAATCAAATTTTTATCACTGTTCACACTAGTCTCATCGGTCTCACACTTAGCCATTTCTCGAAAGGCTTCCTGACCTAACAACCTAGCTTCACCCGACCTCCCTGAACTGCAAATTATGCAATTTTAATCCTCTAGATATGACCTTCTCCTTTTACATTAAGCAATGCAAAGTTCCTGTCTCCTAGGACTGTTTCACTCCATAGTTTCTGTGATCAATATCGAGCCTTGACCTCCAAAATTACACAATCCTTTCTCCTAACTTGGCCCTAACTATGCACTATGCAATCACAAGCCATAAGCTCATTCCCTGATCTTCTAAAATGCACATTTGTACAATAGCCCAAATTCCCTTGTCTCTTGGACATGTGTAGTGCATTCACTCAATGTCCATCCTCTCAGCCTACCTCTCTATCTCCTATAACTGTGCAGCTTTCTTCCTCATTCCAGCATGAATTGTGCACTACATGATCTCAAGGCTCAATCCTCAACCCCGAACTCATGAACTATGCAATTGCATAGTCATCTATGCTCATATGTCCTCCAGAACTATGCAATAGGCCGATCCAGTGCCTATCCCCTCAGCCTGTCATCTTGAGCTCCCAGACTACACAATTTTCTTCATCAACCTATCTTGAAATGTGAATTGCATAGTCTCAAGACTCAAGCTTCACCCCTAACTTCCCCAGTTGTGAAATTTCACAGAAACGAAACATATTTCCCATCTTGTCACCTAGTTCTAGCTCAATTAGTGGATTAATGTGCACCAACTTAGACTAGGGGTTTATCATACTGATGTTGTCTTGTCATGAGTGAATTCCATATACAGGAAATATATCATATTATGGAAAGATGATGAAGAAAGATATGGATAAGAAGAATATGCTAGAAGACACAAAGAAAGAAGCAACAAGAAGGACAACTTGGAACTGTCATATCATCATGTAGCCCATATCATCAGTGTCATGTCATGTCTGGTCACAAGGCATTATATGCCATATCATTCTTCTGGATTATGTAATTACCTATTTGAAATGTATTGTAAAGTGGAAGTCCAAAGGACACACATGGAATATGAAGAGTCATGTAAGTCGAAAAGTCATAGGAAGTAAAACATTCATTCACCCTTTGGTTATCTATACACCCTCATTATATGAGCAAAGGAAGTTTCACCTT
Source organism: Pinus taeda (assembly GCA_000404065.3). NCBI lineage: Eukaryota > Viridiplantae > Streptophyta > Pinopsida > Pinales > Pinaceae > Pinus > Pinus taeda. The sequence continues at coordinate 38,721 of APFE031139825.1, forward strand.
GGCTCCTCCCATAAGGCATCAAAGAGATAAGATAGCTCTTTTGAGGAGCAAGGAGTGGCTCCAATGCTCCACTATCGGAGCTAGTGGTGTTCATTGTATATATGTGTCTTATAACTTTTACTTAATATGAGAAGCCCTATGGGCCATCACATTCTTCATGCCTGGATTATGGATATTTGTAAGGTTGTTCTTTGAATGCTTGTAATTCATGTTTTCTTTAATCTGTGCTAAAGTAGTTTAACTATTTCTATTATTTTGGTACTTATCATATTGAGAATGTGTTGTAATTGTTATCATTGTTGTCACATCCTTGTGGCCTATTCCACTAGATATTAGACAAAATATTCCTCGTTATATGGGTTTCAATGACCATCATATCTTTGTGGACTATTTCGCTTCATGTTGTATGTACCCTTCTTGTTCATGTGTGTCTCTACCTGGGGTGGTACTACTAGCTCTCTCTTAGAGGCTCACATTTCCTCCTCTCTGAAGTGAAATAAATTTGACACACATACAATCAAACACTCACCAGGCACACCCCCCTTTCTTTTTGAAGGCACCACACATCCCGCTCTCTTTCTAACAGTTAGAGCCAAGGCAAAGATATAAGAATACATGGAAACTGGGCCGATATTTCAGATGGGGCCCCTACTCCCAACAATGTGAGGTCTAATTTTGACTTCACATCAGGGAAACCCCTTGGTTGATGGATTTCTAGCATTGTCAACATAGACCAACCATACTTGTGGAAGCATCATGTTGTTTATGAGTCTAGGCCTCACACTATAATTATTTATTTTGGAAATAAGTTATATAGGATGCCAGAGGTAGCACTTCCTACTGCCATCTTTGATCTCTATGAAGAAATGTAGTAATATCATTTTCTAGACCAGGAAATTTGTCTTCCTTATGATTCACCCTCAGGGAAAGAAGAATACTATGGTGACATCCACAACCTCTAGTTGTGGCTCCTCTACATGCCAACAACAGATGGATAAGGTCATGGAAGAGTACAGGGAAATCTTCACCTCAGAGACAATGGTACCCTTACATTGTCAGGTTAAGCACACGATCGATATAACCCTAGGCTCACTGCTACCCAACGTACCGATCTACCAATGCTCTATTATGGAGAATGATGAAACTAAGAGGCATATTCAGGAGCTATTGTAGAAAGGGCACATCCGTCCAAGTTCATCACCCTATGGAAGCTCAATTGTGTTGGTACAATGTTATAGACATATTTGGGCAGTGCAACCCCAAACACATATGTCCATAAACCAAGGGCTTCTAAGCCCCTAAAAGTGTTGTTTCATACCCTAAAGGAACACGGTCAGCTGATTACATCATCTCCCAGAAGTTCTCCCTAAAAAACTACTCAGAACTGGTCAAAACTGGACCATACAGACAGCTTAGTGCTAAGGGTGCAATGAATCTCACCTGCTACATGCCAAAAGTGTGATGCATAATGAAAATCTCTTCTGTAGGGTGCGATGAGTGAGAGCAGACAAATGGCAGAGGCAGTTGGCTAGGTGGAAACCCATAGAATCTTCTAGAAACTGCCCATTTGACACTTGCCTCTCTGAATTCGTCCAGGGATGAGTAAGAGATCATGAAATCTCCAATTGGAACCAAGAACTATCAGAGAAATGACACTAATCAAAATCCCAAAAGCTGACTCACCCACCTGCAAATATCTATATATGGATCCCTCATCCTAGAGATGCAGAGGCTGGAATTTTGTATTTGGTAAGGAAGTGTTGTTGGTTTCTCTGTGCAACATTGTATTTTTGGGTAATCTATTTTTTCATGAGGTGAAGAGGGCTTTCATGCTAGGAGGATGGTGCTGGATCAGACAGCTTGGTTGTAATTCTCTCTTCTACTACTTCTATCAATAAAGCTATTTGAGTTTTCCTCCATATTCTTGTATATTTCTGAATCTTGTATTGATATATGCATTGTATGGTTAATATACTTCTGATACTATATAGTTTATGGTTATAGATCTCTATGCTTTGATGGTATTATGCTGCTTTGACTCTACAAGTGTTCTTTGAAACAGGACAAGTAAGGAAGGAGTGGCAAAGATCTATCAAAGGAGGGAGGAAACAAGCAAGGAGCCAAGCGAAAGACTGAGGTTGGTACTCTCTACTTCTCTCTCATCTATCTCTCATAAAGGAAAACATAAGTGACTTTAGTTTGTTTGTTTCTAAGATAGCTACCTGTCTTAGTGGGACTAGCAGCTCTGAATGGACACTAGTTTTCCTGGTAACAAAATGGCGACTCCACTGGGGAGCAAATAGTTTGTTTACTTATTTCTATTTGTTTGCTTTATAAACTATAGACGGAGCCTGAAGTTAAGACATCTAGCCTTTGAACTGCTTTTGCTATGCAAATGCAAAGTAGATCAACGCTGCTTCAGTCAATCTCTAGGTTAGTTTATGGACTGAAGATCTGACTTGCAAACATTCTGAGCACCCTGGTGGTAGCTCAAATAACCTCATTATATCAGCCCCTATACTTTTTGTTTACTGACAATCATTAGCTCAGCCTAAATCCCTGAACTTAGCTGCAAACTGAGTGAAAACTAAGCTCAGTCTCATCCCTGGACCATCACACTATCTCTCATTATAAATCTGGATGCATCGCACCTCTTGTGTGTTGCGGGTGAGATGCATCCTTGTTTCCCTATGTTACAAATGCAATGATTAGGTGAGACTATTTCTGCCTCCAGATTTTGGTTTTCTCTTCATTGTCTTCAACTTTATTCAGTAGTTTTGCTATCTATGATTAGTATATCACTGTCGAAACCATCTTCCTTTGCATTATTCAACCTCCACTGATAAGGAATTGTGATTTTTTTTTTATGTATTTTTCATCATTTACAGTTGTCCTTTGCAAATAGTACCTTATGTTGGGTTGTGCTATATTCTTTCCACGACTAACCTACGTAGTGAACC
>APFE031139826.1:0-98038 GCA_000404065.3 Pinus taeda
ACAATTATTATGTGCTTGGGGGGAACCATTATGTAGAAGCTCAAAGACAATTGATGGAGGAATATCCTAATAACCCACGTTTTGAAACAATGAAATGTATCATTTATGTTGGTTTAAATGAAACAGAAGCAAAATTAGTGGCATGGGATCATAATTTAGATAATGAATATAGGATGTCTATGACTTTCATCCAAAGGGTTAGATTTATTCATAGTGAATTTCAAGAAAAATGTGGTGGGGATAGGATAAATGTTACTGCAGATTTCCTAAAGGAATGTTGTATGGAAATAGGCTATCAAATTGAAGAGAAAACCAAGTCAAAAGGTGGAAAAGACAACAGAAATAGTGATTTATTCAGAGGTGTTGATAACATTTTCCAATTGGCATTTAGAACTGGAGATGTTTGGAAGTTGATTGATGAGATTTTTAGCATGTGGGAAGACATTGGCATTAAAAACCAGAGGGTCAAAAAGTCTAAGCCATTGATATGTAGCAATAGTAAATCAGCTCCTGAACTGAAGCAACTTCCAGACAATATGAGCATCACGCCTTGGAGGGCGATGCAAGGAGTGAAAGATGAAACAATTGTCAAAACAATATTATCTCGTGTGAAGTCAGGGGAATTATCATTGGAAGAAATGTCTGAAGAATTTCAAAAGTAAGTTTGCTGAGTTATTTTTATTTATTTCTAGATTATAGTTATCTTTTAAATAAAACATGTCCTTGGTAGTATTTGTTATACATATCATTATTTAACTTTTTCTTACTTTATCTATGCAGTCACAAAGTTTACATGAAAATTCAGGAACAAATGGTTAGATTGTTGAATGAAGATAGTTGGGATGATGTTGTATGCAACTATCCAGATTCAAGTTCTACATCAACATTAAAAGCTTTTTATCTTGCATTTAAAAAGGTATCTTGATTTATAAATTCAGTTTTATTCATCTGTGTACTATTTTTAATTTAAAACTTACACATATATTTGTTTATTTGATAAAAGATGAGGAAGGAAGATAATGGAGCACCAGACAGTTTCAAGACTTTTATTGAAAAAATAAAGATTGAAAGACTGAGGAAGCAACGTATTAAGAATGTTGAACTTGATCCAACTCTTAATCATTTCATTTGGAATGGGCTAGACACTATTGAATATCAAGTAATACAAGGCGACTGTGAAGACATTGCTAAACTCATACCAAAAAGGGATTATGCCCTAGTTATTGCATATACTCCCCATGGTTTCAATATTCCAAACATTTACTATGATAGTGACCCTTCTACTTATCAAGTTTTTAATAAAGTGGTTGCAGGATTTGTAGAAGTGACGTCATCACCATTATGGAGAATTGTGACATTTCATTTAGACACACAATTGGCAATGATATTGTCAAGCTTCAAGGGGAAAACAAATTCAAGGATGCAGCTTACATGGTAAGATGTTTAAAAGGTATATTTGATTAATGTTGAAAAATTCATTTATGTACAAGTTAACTGAACTTTTACTATTTCATGTTACAGGCAAAAGTCAAATCTTCTTAACAATGAAGATCAACAATTTATAAATGACTGTGAGTTCATTCATATTGATAGTTAGGCAAAAGATGATAGCCATATGTCTATGATTTTTAATCGGGTGGACGGAAAGAGTCATAGCCAAATACTGACTTATGATGCTGTTGTGAGAAAACTAACATATGAAGACAAAGAAACAAAAGGAGAGATAGTTAACATTTATCAAAAACACAATTGTTGATTAACTATCTTATAGACATATGTTCAAATGAAGGAGATTGGGTTCTCAATTTATTTTCTGGCTCAGGTAGGTTTTGTTATATGGAATTGAATTTCAATATGTTCTTTTTTAATTAATATGTCATTGTACTAATTTACTTCATTTTTTTTTTGTGCTTGATAATTAGGTACAACAGTAGCATGTTGCCTTCAAAAAGGAAGAAATTGCATTGCAATTGAGAAAGATCCATTACAATGAAATTTCATTCAGCAAAGAATTAATGCTCTTCAATTTCTTCCAGATGCAATGCAAGAAATTGGGTTGAAGAAAGGGGACTTTAGTGAATCACGTGTGGCAAAAAAGGCAAAGGAACCCCAACCAACATTACATGGAATGTTTGGAAATACATACATTGGGAGATTCACAGACATCAAAGACCCACTAGAAGAGGAAAATGAGCAAAAGGAAGCAGAAAATATTGTGGAAGAAGACAATGATGAAACTCTGGAGGATGAAGAGTTTGGATTACGTGACATTGTTGATTAAATTTAAGTTATGCTTGGAAATCAAGCTTTGCAATGTTTTGACTTTGACATTTTATGAGAAGAATAATCAATCAATTAAGGTTGTTATGTGTTCAATATTTGTAATTTGTGATTTTCACATTGATTTTTAAGTTAATCATTATTTTTTGAAAAAAAATGATTATTAATTTTTTTGACATGAAATTCATAAAAAAAAACTATGATTTAACCATTTTTAGTTAAAATTTTCGTATAAAAATTATGATTTTGACATGTCAATTCTAGCAAAACATTATCAAAACTTGTAGTTTTTTTGTTATATTTATGTTAAAAATGGGTATTTTTATGTCTATTGTTAAAAAATATTGTTTTTTAGAAACAATTATTTCATGTGGATTGAAAAATTAATTAAGCATGTATAAATATGTAAATTATCTAAAATTCAAACTATCGACTTTCTAATTTGAAAATGCAAAACAATAAAAACCCCACTACAAAAAGAATTAAAATTGAAATAGAAAACAAGAAAATATGAAGAAAATGACCACTTCAAAAACTATCAAATTTAGAAAATAATTATTTACATTTCATACACTAGAAAATTTAAAGTCAAAAAATAGGTTTTTTTTAAAAAAAGTGTGATGCAGAATACTCACTTTTTTAAATCAGCATGAAAATCACTATCATTCTAAAACGTAATGTACATGAAAAAAATTAAAATTCCAAAAACTATGCTTTAAAAAAAACGTGTGTTGTACATCACCCATTTTCAAAATCAGGTCATTTTTTTGCTATCTTTACGAAACGGATAACAGTACCAATTCTCGTTTCAAAGTTTACATTGTTCAAGACATTCATGAGAAAAATAGCTTTAAAAATGAATAATGAAAAAAAAAATATGTACATATCAAAGAGATTTAGAACAGTCGGTGAAGGAGCGCATTGTTAAGGTTCTTCGTAAACAAAGGTCACCGGTTCTAGTCTCGCCAATACCAAAAATCCAGCATGGTTTCTGCTGGTGTGGCTCAAGCCGGGTGCGATCCCCGGGCGACTTTGACGGCTTAAATGCCCCTAATTCATGGCCTCTCAGCCACAGGGTAAGCGTGATTTTCAAGATTCACCCACTTATAAAAAAAAACACGTACAGTGCAGTAAACCATCAAAGAGACACATTAACACAGTGTTTTGATGAAAGATTTCACCCCTTCTGGGCTACATCTCCTAGGTCTACTTTCTATGGTTTGGACTTCTATATTAGCTCAATGTGGAAAAAATGTTGTTTACAAAGACCTATGGCTCCTGATACCTGCACCAATGTGTTCAAAAGGTCCAAATTAGCCAAGAACACTTCTTTCTGATCTCCATTTTGTTGAAAATTGAGCAAGTTATGCTTCTTCCAATTTTTCCTAGGAAACCTCCGCTAAATCTGGAGAGATTCCAGTTAAGTCCGCCAAAACTGGCAGTTTCTGCTAAATCTGGAGCGCCGCCAAATCGGTTGCCAACTTAATCTGAATTTTAAGCATGCTTAGTTAATGCTTTAAACGAAATTAGTTTAAACTAAGTGTGATTAGTGCTAAGTGCTTCCGTTCTGGCCCTCGGTCACGCACTTGTGGTCACATGGGGTGGGTGTTGGCTCCCACCACCCCCACCGTCGACATAAAACACATGTTTAAATAACAATTCACGGCCATTGTTTTCAAATTTTCTCATATAGTTCAATGGTAAAGTGTAGGTTTTGAGTGGGGGAGGTTATGGGTTCTTCAAAGCTTGCCTTCGCACAATCCATACATATTTTGCCATATATAATATACGCAATATTTATAGATAGTTCAAAACCATATTTTAAAAACATTGCCACAAATTTATATCTCTTAACTTTAATGTATATCGAAACTTTGGATAATATTAATATTAATATATATATATATATATATATATATATATATATATATATATATATATATATATATATATATATATAGTTAAAACAACATATAATACAAATAATAACTATATATAATATATAATAATATTTAATTAAAAAAAAAAAACAAATTCGAATTCCACCTTGGAGTCAACTAGGCAATTTCACCTTCTTTGCCAAACTGGCGAATCTGGAGGTGACAGTTGTCACAGCCGCATTGGGCGAAAATGAAGAAGATTCCCCCTGCTCACTGGACTACCATGTCATCATTATGTGCCATTCTACAATTTTTTAGCTATTTAGGAAAACGAACAACAAGCCTTTTCTCCTTCATCCGGACTCTGTTTTCGACGAAACGAATTGCGTTGCAATCGTCTTGACAAGACGAACGCAACCATATATTTTACGAGCCAATCTGAGAACTTTAAGTTTTGAGCTAAATACTAAGCCCCTGATTATTCCTCCCTAAACATAGTCATTGATCCAACGGGAACTATTGCCTCAAAACAGGTACTCGAGCCCAAAAATACAGAAAAAACAACCCAAAATTAAAAAATGTTGATTCTGTATCACCAATTTTATTTTTTTTTGGTAAATTTTCAATATTTTTTAAAAATAACAGTAAAAAAAAATAAAAGTCATTTTGTTTGCTGCAAAGCCACCTTAAAATCGAAAAGTGTTGATGTCAAAATAACGTCTTTTTTTGTCATAGTACATTTTCAACATTTCTAATAATGGCATTACAAATAAAATATCATGACTCTGAAAAACTTTAAATTTCCAACAATTTTCAAACATGACATTAATGATAAAATATCACGTCTTAGAAAAGCCTTAAAATTCTCATGATTTTTAAGCATGACGTTAAATTTAAAATATCACTTCTTTGAAAAACCTTAAAATTCCAACAATTTTCAAGGATAGGGCTAAAAAAAATTATTTATAATTGTTTTCAACCATAACATTAAAGATAAAATATCACAACAACCCGGATGCGGGTGTATTAATGCATCATTAATGGAGTGGCTCTCCCGCGCCGGTGTCTGGTCCTGCAAGTGGCAGGATCGCACACTCCTCCATGCCTTCTCTTGGATAACGCAAGCTCACACAGGGTACCTGTTGATCACTCGACACTCTGAAGTTATTGCTCACTTTGGTCGAGAAACTACGCCTGAGGTTCTATTTATGGGTTCGTCGGCTCTCTCATCCATCATTTCCTCCTGGCCCTCCTGCCTTAGCCTGCCTCAGACCCAGAATTCTTGCAGCGCTTCGGTTGCAACCTTGAATGTCTAGTTTAGAGGGGCTTTTGCTGCGGAAGCCAAGCATCCCCATTCAAAGGCTTAGCTCTGTGAATTTTAAGCAGCTTCTCTTCAAGACATCTTGCACCCCTTACTTCGGCACCTGCTTTGCTTTGGCCTGCTTCAATTTCCCTTCAAGCTGGCTTTGCATTTTGATAATGATGCACCATCGCTTAAACAGTCGCTATGGTGGTAGTCGCGGGGGTCGTGGGCGGTCTCAGCCTGCTCCTTCGCCTGATGTCCCTATGGCTCCTACGTCCCCTCCCTCAGCTTGTGCAATTCCGCCTCAGAACAGTTCTATTGGTAAGCCTTTCCCGCATAACACCTTCCAGACCATCCATTTCAAATTTCAAAGTAGCCTCAATAAGCCTATTCTCTCGGCCAACATCACTGTCATCTTCGCGAAGGAAGAGGCACGGCCTAACATTACTGTGCACACCTCGGCGACGCAGTCTCAGGGTGGCCATGGGAGTGAGCAGCATGGGGAAGACGATGGTAATGTGATCAATTGCGGTGAAGTGCATGCAGAGGGAAGTGTTCCTGATGACACCAAGCCACCAGATGGCAACCTCCAGGGAGTCTCAGGCTCTGTTGACCCTGCAGATAGTTCCTGTGGCATCCGTCGTTTGGCGACTCTTCCAGGTGGCAGTGGTATGGATGCTGAGGATAAGGAGGGAGATTTTTGGGTGGGCAATGCATGCCCGGTGGTGGAGGAAGTTCAGGATCATGACACGATCGTTTGATGCCTCCTGGGCCCTGTTTGCTTCCCCAGCTTTTCTTTTTGCTCTCCATGTCACTTCGCTATGTTTCTTTGGTTATGATAATGTCTTTTTGCTATGGGTCTTTGGTTCTGCAGTTGTTTTTGCCTCTGGGTCTCTGGTTCGAATAGACAGCTTGGCTACAGCCTTCCAACTGACCTTTCTATGGTTTATCGACATGTTCAGTTCTCAATGTATGGTTTTTGGGCATTATGTAACTGGTTTTCCCAACCTTGGGATAGTCTGGATGTGCTGATGGACAATTTCAGCTCTCCTCTGAGGTTTCAACCTCCTTGTAACTGTATTTTTATTTTATTTTAATAGAATTGGTCTTTACAAATATATATTATATAATATATATATATATATATATATATATATATATATATATATCACAACTTACAAAAACAATAAGATCTTGATAATTTTTCAACCATGGAATTAAAACCAAATATTATGACTACAAAACAATCTTAAGTTTTCAAAATATTTCAAGCGTGACATTATGGAAAAATTTTATGACTAAAAAAACTTTTAAAATGAACAAGTTACCAAGAGTAATTTTTTTTAAATTTTAAATGTATAGCGATTTTAAAATCTTAGCCTTAGACAATTTGATACATTGCAAAAAAAATTAAAAATCAACTATCAAATTGCACATATTGGGATCGGGTTGCTACACAAACATTAATACAGACCATATATATATATATGTGTGTGTGTGTGTGTGTGTGTGTGTGTGTGTGTGTGTGAAAGATACATAAGAAAACATAAAATCAAATATTGGAAAAAAAAAAATACAAAAGAAACAAAAATTCAAATATTGAAAAAAACACCAATTAAAAAAAACACAAATATTGAAAAAAATAATAATAATAACAAGTAATAAAACATGACAAAAAAGATCAAATATAAAAAAATATATAATAATGACATTAAAAAACTATAAAATGTAAAGAAAAGTAATCATACCATGTAAAAAAGAAGAAGAGTAAAAATAAAATAAAAATATTAAATTTAAAAAATTATATTACAGAATTTAAATTATAAAAAAAAAAAAAAAGTTAAAATAAAAAATATTTAAATTTAATATATATATATATATATATATATTAAAAAAAAAACTATACTAAAAAAACAATTAATTTTATTTATTTATTAGCATAACCCCTCCCCCTGGCTCAGCCCCACCCCCATCCTAGCCCCAAGCCTCCTCTCTGCCCTCCCCCCTCCTCCACTCGCCACCCCACGTCCTCCTCCCGCCTCGGCCCTCCTCCACACTCACCACCCCACGTCCTCTCTCCCCCCCTGACTCTCCCCTCTCCCACTCCCTCCCCCAACCTTGTCTCGCCACCCCTCTCTCCTCCCCCTACCACCCCAACCCCGATCCCGCTGCCTCCCTCACCTCCCCCTCCCCATCCCCTATCCATCCAACCCTCCCCGGTCCCCAGCGTGCAGCCTCTTAGCCATTAGCTGGGGGTTGGGGCGGGGAGGGAGAGTGGCCCCGCCCCTAGCCAATGGCCAAGAGGTCATTGGCTGGGGGATGAGGCGAGCAGGAAGGGGAACGGGGGTGAGGAAGGGAATTGGGCTATGGCCTCTTGGCCGCTAGTTGGGGGTCGGGGCAAGCAAGGAGGGTCAGGGTGTGCGAGGGTCGGGGGAGGGAGAGGAAGGGCAGGGCCGGTGGGAGGTAGGAAGTGGGGTGGGCAGTGGATGAGGGGGAGCGGAGAGGGGAGGAGGTGCGTAACACCCTGCGGTTGCTTCACCAACCGGGCACACCCTCCCACCGTGCGAAGTAACCAACTTACGAAAAATGCGAAGGAGCGACCAAGGATGAGGCGCTATGTTAATATGCACGAGCAAAGTTGGCGTTCCACATTTATATGGCGAATTGGGGGAGCTCGTCGTGCTAGCCGATCGTGGACAAAGACAAGCATGGAGCGATGTTGGTGGGTGGTCCCACACCATGGGCGGGCCAACCTACACAAAGGCGTTGAACGTTTGCAATGGCACGCGGTTGGAGGAATGAATGGAGGGTACGCCGAGGGCGTGACCTCCACACAAGATATTGTATATATGTGTGATGGAGTTTGGCATTTGGAGCATCGCACTTTGGTCTTCAATCAAGCAAATAAAGGTGCGAGCAAGGAGGATAGCCGCAGCGAGGCGCAGGTCATGCGCCCGCCCGCTGGGCATGGCTATACGAGACTTGGCGCAAGGTTGTTAGGTTGAGGTGCGGGTGGTGGGCGTGTGAAGGCGCCCGCCCGCCGAAGTTCTTGAATGGGCTTTCGGTTGGGAGTTGGGTGGTGGGTCATGCACGAGCGCGCCCACCTGGCCTGACAATAAGACTTGGTTGTATATTTGGCTGGAGGGACCACCATGAGGTCGCGCATGGGTGGGCACCCCACTTTGTAACACCGGTGGAGCATAACTCTCAGTCATTTGTAAATCTTCTCATATATAATAAAAGATTGTTTTTACATGTGATGTTGTTCTTTCGTTGTTCTATATTGTTGATGTTATGATGCTAATGGATTCCGCACATTAATGTTATGTCATTCATAAATGAAGATGAATGTTAAGGTGTAGTTCGTAAAGTAAGATAACAATGGAAAATGTTAATTACTTACGCTGTGCCGCGCCTGGCCAATTTAACGAAAAAAGAATTGGGGCATGACAAGTGGTAACAGAGCAGGTTCACAGGTAGTGAAGCCGTTGCTTGATGGACGCAAAGAACATAAATGTATGCAGGGAAAAGTTATGGAGAAATCGTGGATGAACCGTCTGGGTTTTGTGGACTTGATGGTTCATGGCAAGACCATTCAAGCTCTGGTGGACACAGGGGCCACTCATAACTTCATGACGACATGGTTGGCAAAAGAAGTTGGATTGATGATCTTCCCATCGAATGTGGAAGTCAAGGTAGTGAAATCTAAAGCTAAAGTGGCGGGTTTGGCACACGAAGTGCATGTGCAGATAAAATACTGGAAGGGTCAGTTGGACTTCACAATGATGGAGATGAATGACTTCGATATGATACTAGGACAAGATTTCTTGAAGGGCAACAGGGCTATTGTTGTCCCCTTTTGTGATGAGGTGGTGCTAGTTGGACAGTCACAAACTTGGACTTTGCCCACTCATAGGCAAAGGAGGGAAGTCAAGGTGCAGCATGTTTCTGCACTAAGTTTGGAGAAGGCTATGAAGGAGTTAGATATGGAGACATATGCGGTGATGTTTAAGGGAGTCGAAGGTGATGGAGTGGGGACGCCTATTCCTACCGACATTTCTGAGGTGCTGACCAAATATGCGGATTTGATGCCTGATGAGCTACCAAAGAAGCTTTCACCAAGGTGTGCAATGGACCATAGCATTGAGCTTGAGCCAGGAAAACAACCCTCGACTAAAGCACTTTATTGTTTGTTAAGACCTAAGTTGGAGGAATTGAAACAACATCTAAAGGAGTTAGCTGATGCAAGTTTCATCAAACCTTCAAGGTCCCCTTATGGAGCTCTGGTATAGTTCCAGCGGAAGAAGGATTCAAATGAGCTACGGATGTGCTGTGATTACTGTGCATTGAACAAGCAGAAGGTAAGGAACAGGTATCCTTTGCCATTGGCTACTGATTGCTTTGACAAGCTTGTGAAAGCCCGAGTGTTTTCCAAACTGGACTTAAGGCATGGGTATTATCAAGTGCAGATAGCTGAAGGAGACGAGAAGAAGACCGCAATAGTAACGAGGTATGGTAGCTTTGAGTTCCTTGTTATGCCATTCGAGTTGTGTAATGCTCCTACTATGTTTTTCACTTTGATGAATGATGTCCTACGACCATACTTGGATTTGTTCGTAGTAGTGTACTTGGCCGATATAGTGGTGTACAGTGACAACATGGAGGATCATAAGAAGCACTTGGTGATGGTGTTCGAGGCACTGAGGGCAAATCAGTTGTTCTTGAAGAAGTCTAAGTGTGTGTTCGCTCAGACCAAGATTCCGTTCCTTGGGCATATTGTTAGTCAAGGGTACATACGGATGGAGCCGAGCAAAGTGAAGGCAATTGAGGACTGGGTTGAACCAAAGAATGTCCATGAGATGAGGGTGTTTTTGGGCATGACCAACTACCAACGGAAGTTTGTAGAGGGGTACTCCAAGGTAACATCATCACTGATAGACCTATTGAAGAAAGACAAGAGGTGGAGTTGGACGGATAAATGTCAAAAGGCATTTGATGACTTGAAGAAGAGGATGGTTACAACACCGATACTAAAGTTACCTAACTTCGAGAGACCGTTTGGGGTACACATTGATGCTTCGGATTTTGCCATAAGAGGGGTTCTTATGCAGGATGGGCATCCGATGGCGTACGAGAGTTGGAAGTTGCGGGATAGAGAATGAAGGTATCCGGTTCATGAGAAGGAGATGACTACAATCATTCACTATCTTCATGTGTGGAGGCATTACCTAATTGGGAAGCTGTTTATTGTCAAGACTGACAACATTGCAACAAGTTATTTTTCATCACAACCAAAGCTTTCTGCAAAGCAAGCTCGTTGGCAGGACTTCTTGGCAGAATTCGACATGACTATCGAGTATAGACCAGGAAGACACAATGCGGTAGCAGATGCCCTTAGCAGGAAAGGACAACTTGCAACATTGGAAGGAGAAGACTGAGCATAAAGGAGTAGGAGTTGAATTCAGATGTCAGAAGAGATGCAGAATAAGCTCAAGGAAAGAGTTGAAACTGATACTTTGGCGCAGAATATAGTGAAGTAGATAAAGGAGGGGAAGACACGAAAGTTCTTTCTACGATATGGGTTCTTGTTCTTTGGAAACTGACTATATGTTCCAAAGTCATCTGGAATCAGGAGACACCTTTTGAAGGAGTGCCACAAATCATCGTGGGCTGGCCACCCAAGGCAATGTCGTTCTTTGGCATTGTTGGAGAGAGGATTCTTTTGGGAGAAGATGCAAAAGGATGTGGAGGAGTATGTACATACGTGCATCATTTGTTAGCATGACAAATCAAATAATCAGAGGCAAGGAGGACTGTTGTAGCCTTTACCGATTCCTAAGAGGCCATGGATGAGTGTCTTAATGGACTTCATTTCTCAGTTGCCACAGGTTCAAGGGTATAATGGGATTATGGTTGTGGTTGATCGTTTTTCCAAGTATGTTGTCTTTGTTCCAACAAAGATGCCTTGTGGAGCTGAGTGGACTGTGGAGTTGTTCTTTAAGAACATAGTGAAGTATTGGGGGATGCCATTAAGCATCGTGTCGAATAGAGATCCACGTTTTACAGGAATATTTTGGACCACATTGTTCAAGTTAGTCAGGACAAAGTCGTTGATGAGTTCGAGTTACCATCTGCAGACAGATGGAGAGACTGAGAGGATCAATGCATTGTTGGAGGATTACTCGAAACATTATGTGACGACTGATCAGAAGAATTGGCCCTAACTCTTGGATATTGCTCAGTTTAGCTACAATATTCAAAAGAGTTCTGTGACAGGGTATAGTCCATTTGAGTTGGTGAATGGACAGATGCTAGTCACACCACATACCGTAGTGACAGGAGGTTTTTTGAGGAGTCCTCATGTGAAGAAGTTCATGAAGGCTTGGGATGAGATCTTGGAGTTGGCACGGTTGCGCTTGCACGAAGTTGCAAGGAAAATGAAGAAATGGGTTGACAGAGGAAGACGGGATGCGCACTTCAGTGTGGGAGATATGGTGTTTCTCAGGATTACCGGGGAGCAGTTTCAGCCAACCAAGGGGACTGCAAGCAAACTGACACGGAAGTATGAGGGACCATTCTAAGTGAAGAAGAGAGTGGGGGAAGTTGCTTATGAGCTAGAGCTTCCGCACCATATGCACATGAAGCATCTGATTTTTCACGTGAGTCAGTTGAAGAGATGCAGACTTGATGTTGATCATCTAGAGAGAGATGAATCACCGAGAGGACCAGCTAGGATTGTGGACAAGCCATGATTGGAGTTGGATAAGATTTTTAGCTACAGAACTACAGGGATTGGTTGCCACATGAAATGGGAGTATCTTGTCAGATGGAAGAATGCACCAGAGGAGGAAAGCTGGGATTTGGAGGACTCACTTTAGAGATGGAAGAAGAAGATTGAAAAGTATGAACGAAAGACACTGAGGAGATCGGGATTGTCGAGGGCAACACGATTTCGGGTGGGGGAGGATGTAACACCCTGCGGTTGATTCACCAACCGGACGCACCCTCCCACTGTGCGAAGTAACCAACTTACGAAAAATGCGTAGGAGCGACCAAGGATGAGGCGCTATGTTAATATGCGCGAGCAAGGTTGGCGTTCCACATTTATATGGCGAGTTGGAGGAGCTCGTCGTGCTAGCCGACCGTGGAAAAAGACAAATGTGGAGCGATGTTGGTGGGCGATCTTGCGCCATGGGCAGGCCGACCTACACAAAGGCGTTGAATGTTTGCAATGGCGCGCGGTTGGAGGAATGAATGGAGGGTTGACCGAGGGCGTGACCTCCACACAAGATATTGTATATATGTGCGATGGAGTTTGGCATTTGGAGCATCGCACTTCGGTCTTCGATCAAGCAAATAAAGGTGCGAGCAAGGAGGATAGCCACAGCGAGGCGCATGTCATGCGCCTGCCCGCCATGCATGGCTATACGAGACTTGGCACAAGGTTGTTCAGTTGAGGTGCGGGTGGTGGGCATGTGAGGGCGCCCGCCCGCCAAAGTTCTTGAACGGGTTTTTAGTTGGGAGTTGGGAGGTGGGTCGTGCACAGGTGCACCCGCCCCGGCTTGACAATAAGACTCGGTTGTATATTCGGTTGGAGGGTGATACCAACATGCGGTCGTGCACGGGTGGGCGCCCGACTTTGTAACGTCAGTGGAGCATAGCTCCCGGTCATTTGTAAATCTTCTCATGTATAGTAAAAGATTGTTTTTACATGTGATGTTGTTCTCCTGTTGTTCTATATTGTTGATGTTATGATGTTAATGGATTCCGCACATTAATGTTATGTTATTCATAAATAGAGATGAATGTTAAAGCGTAGTTCGTAAAGTAACATAACAATGGAAAATATTAATTACTTAGGCGGTCCCGCACCCAGCCAATTTAACGAAAAAAGAATTGGGGGCGTGACAAGGTGGGTTGGGGTGGCGGAGCAGAGGGGGCGCAGAGGAAGGAGTGGTGGTTATGTTAAATAATAATAATAATAATACAGTTTTAATTTATTTATTTTTTAATAGTTTTAATTTTTTATATATTTTTAATTGTTTGATTTTTTTCTTTCTTTTATGTTTTTTTAATGTACTTTTTTCATATATATATATAATATATATATATTATAGTTTTTGAATATTTTTAAAAATTTGTTTTGTTTTGGTTTTTTTTTTTTTTAATTAAAATTTAATGTATAAATATATTTGTCCAAGAGTTACATAAATCTTCAATGTGACTTCTTTCTAAAAATATTTTATGCATTATGATATGGATCATTAGAATTTAATTTTCCCTTAATTGTTTTAATTTTATTTTATTTAATTTTTGGTTTTAAATTTTGTTTTCTAATTTTATTTTTATTTTTTCATTGTTATTGACTTTTTTTTTTTTAATTTTCTTTTATGTTATTTCTTTATTTTTAATAATTTTAATTTAAAATAATTCTTAAATTTTATTTAATTTATTTTCTATTTTTAATTTTTGTTATTTAAATTTTTTAATATATATTAATATATGGGTAATTATTATATAATTATTTTAATAAAGTTTTTATTTTTTACTTGTGTTTTTTAACTTAAAAAAATAAATAAATAAATAATTGTTTAATTGTTTTTCTTTAAATTATATATTATATTTTTGAAAAAAAGAAAAATCATTTTTTTAATATTTTTTTTTTTCTTTTTTTTTTTTCCCTAATTTTTTTATTATTTTATTTTAACGAGTTAATTTTTGTTTCATTTAAAAAAAAAAAAAACATGAAAATCATCAATATTCAAAAAAAAAATATCCACACTTAATTCATTAGAAAATTTAAAATGTAAAATCTAAGCCCTCTAAACAAAAATGGTTGATGTTTATCAGCATTTTTCAAAATCAAGATAAAAATCAAAAACAAAAACAAAAAATATTCACACTTGATACATAATAAAATTTAAAGTGTCAAAAATAAGCCCTCTAAAAAAATGTGTTGATGTTGCATCAACACTTTTCAAAATCAGCATGAAAATCATTAACATTTAAAAAAAATAAATCATATTTGACACATAAAAAAATTTTAAGTGGCAAAAATATGTTAAAAAAAAAAGTGTATTATGAATCACCATTTTTCAAAATCGAGTGATTTTTTGCTACCTCAAAAAAAGAGTACTAGGTCATTTTCATGTTTGATCGGTAACTATGTTCCCACTAAAAGCCTTTTGGACCCCAAAATATACTATTATCTGACAAATAGATGAGGGTACAACTCCCTCACCTTTCCAAGCTAGATCCAATTGGCTTTTGACGAATTTGTTTCCTTAAGCTCCTCTCTAAAGAAATCAACATTCACTTACCTTGAGGACCCCGTTCTATACATGTACTTGTCTTTGCCCTTTTCAAGTTGATCTTGCACTATTTGTTGCACCATTTTTAATCGTCCATAGAAACTCATGGTTTTGTCCATGTTGCCATCAAAAGCAACATCCTTCTTACCAAAATGACATAACAAAATATAATGCAAATGGATGACAAATTTCACTACTTGGTTTTCTTGACTCAAGCCTGATTGTACATCTTGAAAGTATGAAATTTTCTGAACATAACTTTCATGTAAAATATAATGACGCTTGAATACAACAATTACATAACCAATAGGCCTAAAAGGCATAACAATGAACTTGTTGGTTATACCTCTTTTGTACCTTCGAACCAAGTGAAATTTTTGACAAGTATCCATCCAATGAAAGTGCATGGATTGCTGCAACTTAATCTTTACACCATGAAATTCTTCTAAATGAAATAAGATGTTGAAGTTCCTTGCATAAACCTAAAACTCAAATGAACCTTTTAAGTTTGAAAGAGCATAAAAAAGAATTGAACTGATCTTTTGGTTTGAAGCAACACATGCCTCTTGTTGTTTTCCTCCCCACTGGAAGAATTTACACACACATGACAATGCATGCCAAGGAGCTTCGAAAGAAGAAATGTTAACAACAACTTTCCTCCAACATTGGGCTACACCCAATAAACCTCTTATCAAATGACGATCTTGGACGTTGACCAATCAACAATGGCATCCAACTTGGAGAGGCTTACCTTCAACTTACCTCCTCCAATATCATGGCCCAAATGCATCAAAGAAGTGAAACCCAACTTGTACTTTGATATCTTCAAAACATCAAACAATTTTCCTTCACAGATGACATGTGCATAAGAAAACTTTCTAAACACGTTTATGTCACCCAAGTGGACAATTTCTTCAAGAAATGACTCTTTTTTGCCATAATTCAAATACATGTATGTAATAGAAGTGATACAAAGAACATACAACATTAAAATCCATACAAACCATTCTTGTTTGGTGTTATGTATATTCTTGAACTCACCTCTTTTTACAACTTTGCTTTGGCGAAAACTACTTCTTTGTCCTCTTTCTTGAAATACTTACCATTCCTCTTTGGCACCATAACCATCGGTGCACAACATGGCGTAAGGGATGATTGAATGAGCCCATTGTTCAACAAACTTTTGCATTGCATTGGTGTCTCTACACTTTTCAATTTTGTCAACCCTTGCATGCTAACATAACAAAGAGAAACCTCTTGTTGCCAAGATATTTCATGTGAAGTTTCTTTCTCCTTGAAGGACAATTCTTTCACAACCTGAAATACTTCATCACTCTGATTAACTGAACCAACCAAATCAGAATTGAAACTTGCATTACCTGCAACAACATTTTCATAAACAATATCATCATTTGGCTTGAACATGAGAAGTACTAAACTTTTACTTGAATTCACTAATCTTTTTACCTCCCCTGCATTAACCAAAGAAATGTTTAGCTTTTTGCGATGGGCTCTCACTATGTACTCCACACCATCCTTGAACAAGTGATACTTGTTTTCATGGTGGTAAAAGACTGCTTTCTGGTCATACAAATATGGACTACCCAACATCACACCTGAAATATCAAGCGGTACCACATCTAACTCTACTTCGTCAACAAAATTTGCAGTGATTGTAAACTTAAACAAACATTTTCTTGTAACCTGTAAACTGGTGTCTCTTATTATCCATCCCAAAGGATATGGTTTATGGTGAGGTACAGTTTCAAGATTCAATTTGTTGACTAAGTCTTCAGAGATTAGATTCGCTTGTGACCCACTATTGAAGAGTGTGTCAATCTTGGTGTGTTTAGATATGACCCTAACGTGAAATAACTCAATTCGTCTCTTTTCATTTGGATTAGTAGTAGTGTTACAGTTTTGTGAACTAGTCCTTGCAATATGTTGTTTTCCTTTGATTCCCATGACAGTGATTTTATTTTCATAACCTGATTCAGAACCCAAATCTTCTTGAGTGATAGCAGTGGTTTTCTGTTTCCCTTTATTGTTGAACTTATTTGGTCTCATTTCTGGATGCAATTTCCAGTAGTTATCCTCATTATGTCCCTATTTGGAACAATGTTTACAAGTAACTTTCTCCCCTTCTTTCTTCACGCTTGCATTCTTCTTTCCCTTCCATTTTCCACCCTTTTCTTTCTCCTTACCCTTAGGTGGCTTTTTATCACTAATACCTTCATAAGTGTTCTTTCCTCTAAATTCAAGGTGCGTGGCTTGCATACATACTTCATCTAAAATTTTTGGATTAAACATAAGAATATTGTGTTTAAGATAGGAATGTAAACCCCCAATATATTTCAACAGTGTATCTTGGGAATTCAAATTCACTCCTAATAACAAAACCCTTTTTCTAAACTCTTGTGTATAATCTTGGACTGTTTGGCCTTTAAGCTGCGTAAAATTCTGCCAACTCATAATGGCTTTTTGCATATAGGCTAAAGGATAAAACTGTCTTTTAATTGCATAAACAAATTCAATCCAAGTGATGGATATCTTACCATGGATTCTCATTTCATCTTGAGTCTTTGCTTACCACCAAACTAGTGTAGCTCCTTCTAGCCTCAATGAAGCCAACTGGATCTTTATGTCGTCTCCTTGAAGGTTTTGAATTCTGCAGTATACCTCCAACTGTGGAATCCAATTGTCCAACTTTTTCGCATTCACCTCTCCATTGTACATGGTAAGTTAGAATTTTATGTCCAATTTTAGTAATGGAGTTTTTCCTTTTTGGGTTTTGGAATGAGTATCGACAGTTTCAGTGGTGGTAGTGGAAGATGATGCTGTGTGAGATGCTGAAGATGATGAGGATGGTGAATATGGAGGTGGATTTCCACCATTCCTTTTGGAATCCTTCTTCTCATCTTTTTTGTCCCTTGAGCTTCCTTCTCCATGTGGGGGTTTAGAACTCTCTCCAACCATTATGGTGTTCCTCTCTTCATAGAGAACTTTAACCATCTTAGTCAAAGTATAGAAAGCTTTCTTGCATTCTTCCTCTTTTGAAGAGGGACCTTTAGGCTCTCTTTCTCTAGACATAATAACTATGGATTCAGGCTTAGAAATTTGTACTGATTGTACCTCTTCAAACTCAATTGAAGGCAAAACTTGAAGAGTTTCAAGTGTAGCTAGAATTGGAACTTTGGGTGGTGGAGATTATGGCCTTGTGGCTCTCCTTCTTCTGGGCATTACCTCAGGAGTTGTAACCAATAACTTCCCTTCTCCTCTCTGCAACTTTAACCTTGTAAGCATCACAATTTTGCAACCATTAAAATCCTAATTGCACAAACTCAAGCAATCAAGCAATTCAACCTTGTGCTCTGATACCAACTTGATCTGTTTTTGTATGATTAGTTTTGTTGTGCTATAACAATTACATATATATAAACATGTGCTTGCTTCTTGCTTTTTGTGTTGAGGTTTCCTTTGTTGTTGGTGCTTACTTGGTTTACTTGGTTTAGCTTCTATGGCTTAGGCCTCTGTATTAGCTCATTGTGGCAAAAATGTTGTTTATAAAGCTCTATGGCTCCTGATATATGCACCAATGTGTTCAGAAGGTCCAAATTAGCTAGGAACACTTCTTTTTGATCTCCATTTTGTCGAAAATTGAGCAAGCTATGCTTCTTTCAATTTTTCCTAAGAAACCTTCGCTAAATCTAGAGAGACTCCAATTAAGTCGGCCAAAACTAGCAATTTCCGCTTAATTTGGTGCGCCGCCAAATTAATTTGAATTTTAAGCATGCTTAATTAATGCTTTAAATAAAATTAGTTTAAATTAAACATGATTAGCACTAAGTGCTTTTGTTCTGGCCCTTAATCACTCACTTGTGGTCTCGTCGGGTGGGGGCTGGCTCCCACCACCCCGCCATCGGCATAAAACACGAGTTTAAATAAAAATTCACAACCATCATTTTCAAATCTGCTCATATGGTTCAATGGTAAAGCATAGGTTTCGGGTGGGGGAGGTTATGGGTTCAAAACCAACCTCGAGTGAGGGTGGTGATTTTTGGAGACTCCCTCTACTCGAATTTATGTTCTTTGTCTGTCCATTCTTGTAGAAAACCTACCAAGAAAGAGCGACCCCCGGCACACCCAACCACTGCCTTTTCGCAATTTCAACCACCTCCCCCATCGGAACATCTTCCCCCAAAACTATACTAACTTCTTCTAACTTTGGCCGAGTGCACTTTTTTTTTTAATTTTCCTACCACCTATTGGATGACTTACAACCACGAGTCCCAGAGTTAGGGTTTCACCCTGCACAAATGGAACCCTCCCATGCTCCACATCAAATACATAAACACCCTTATTGAGGTCAGGATAGTCATTGAGATATTCTGTGATACCTTCTAAGTCAGTAGGTGAAAAAGAATCCACCACCAAGCCTTGGTCGAGCACTAAACCACTCGATGCCACCACTCCTTCAAAGATCTTCAGTGGAGAAAACCCTAGCTTGTCATACAAACCCTTCTCAATGCCATGGATGAAACCAGAACTCGTGCATTCACGAGAAAAAATGTTTGCATAAGGAACCCCATCAGTGAAAAAAACACTTTGGTCACCCAAACCTGACTGTGATGTGCAAGTCGTCACTGAAGAGACCAGACTGCCAGGCAAAGAAGGAAAAGCCCTAGTTACATCCTGAATGGGGCTAGGAGTAAGTGCAAAGTAGACTCTGACAAGCCATGATCACTTGGAGAAAAATTTGCGGCATCTATCGCTGCAAAGATTCTAATTGGCCCCTCAACTGTAACTGCCTGTGGCTGAGTTGTCCTGTCATCCCAAGTGGAGAAAAGATTATCCAACTCAGGAGAAAGGGATGCCAACTCGACCATATCCTCGAAGAAACAACCATCCTCTGAACCTATATCGCTAACATGACAGGAGAAATCACCTTGCTGCCTGGCATCGAAGCACCCTTGTCAGAACCCATCATTTTCTTGCAATTGAAAGCACCTTTCTTGCCAAAACCCTAGGCGCAGTCAAAAGTGCTGCACCACAAAGCCATCCTCATCATTTTGCATTGTATTAGTGTGAAATCAATACACAATATCTATTTAATATTATGACGCAAAACCGCTAAATGCAAGTTAAAGGCCAAGGTTACTGATTATTTCACATCGTATCACTCACAAATTTTTATTTTTTAATTGGTCTTCCTTTGTTTTATTATTATTATTTTTTTTTTTTAACATAATCAGTTGTTGTATTATATTTCAGAAAAAAGTAAGGAGGCTAAACTCCTGTGGTACATAATGTTATGCCATGAAGAACAAAGAGAAGAGGAGTTACAAGTTGGACAAAATTTCTCCTTGCTCCTGCCTTTTGGACTTTTGAAAAAAAAACTAAACAGGAGTAAATATTAACAAACTGGAACAACAGAAAGCAACATTTACAAAGCATAATCATTCTATGTTGATGTGGCTGATTTGCTGAGCTGTAGATTCTTTAGGCTTGTCATCAACACCGGCTTGCTTGATGTTTGATGAGCTTGTGGGAACTGCATTTCTCTTTTCTATCATATATTTCAGAATTTCAATGGATTCCTCAGTGTGACTACACCTATTGGAGAGCTGATTGAACTGCTCTTGCAACGAATAAATTCTGTGGAAAAACAAATTAATGTCAGCTTCATATTTTTCATTGATGAGGCGATTTTGATTGTCAATCTTGGCATCCAAGATCTTCTGATGGACACGTATTTGCTCTAGCTTGGCCTGGAGGTCGACGCAGTGGAGACAGTCCTCACTCCTAGCCATTGTTGCAGATAGAGGATGATGCTAAGAGCGCTGAATAAACCAGGGAGTTGACGAGAAGCACTGCACTTAGAAGCGAACTGCGGGAACAAGAAAAAACATGATGCACTGAGGAGAAACCAGAAGTTTGGGTCAGCTGAGAGACTTTAGCGAAAGATAGTAACGAGGGCAAATGCAGGGAGGAGAATTCAAAATGGGGACTCAGGACAACAGGAAGGGGAGATAACGTGCGGGAATGGAAGGAAGGGGAGGCATATAAGAAGAGGAAGGAGCGTGGGGGTCCGTCAAGGGAATGGAGGGAAGAACATAGGAGAATCGAGGGAGATCACGGGTGAAGGACAGAGGAGGAAAGGAGGGATGGGCGATTGGAAATAAAACGAATGATCGCATGATTGCAAGCAAGTTTATGAGATTTTCTAGGAGATGCCAGATCCCAAGGCATATTTTGGCCATGAGGTAGATCTGTTGAATCTTGGACCAATTCCAAATGTCAGAATTCTCAGGATTACTGCAAATCTGATTGAAACAAAAATAACTTTTTGTCATGGTAAATAGTGTTGGGTTTCCACTGCATTGCAAAGAAAGCTACCCAATGGCCTGGTACAAGCTCTGTTGGCATGGAAGTTGGCGTTCGTGTTGAGGGTGTGAAGGATGTGGTGGAAACGCAAGTCTGTCATTGTTTGGCCCAAAATTGACATTGGCTAATGGTCTATTGGAGGAGAATGTTGGGAGATTTCCTGTTCTGAGCCATTAGGCTGATGACTACCGCCGAGTCTCTGAATATTAGAGTTGTACCTATACCAAGTTTACTGAGCTGGATGAGTCCCTGAAATAGGGCCAAAGCTTCGACCCTATTATTGGATATGGGCCCAAGTCCACATTCATAAGAGACTACGCGTTCCCCGTCGGCGTTGAAAATGACTCCTTCTACTCCTGCAATTCTGGGATTTGATTTTGAAGCACCATTAACAAAAAAAACAAAAAAACAAACAAACAAACAAAAAACAAAAACAAAAAAACAACCAGCAGCAAACCAATGAAATTTCGCTCTTCAACGCCAAGGTCAACAATATCAATATTTATTTGGTTTTTGACAGAGATGGTTTCTAGAGCGAGGCTCCTTGCCTTGTTGCAGAGATTTCTTGTGGTCGATTCCTTGTCCTTGAATACTTTGCGGTTTCTAGCCAGCCAAATTTTCCACAACATAATGTAAGGAAGGGTATCCCAGACCCTTTTAACAATGATATTCTTCTTATGCTGCCATTGATAATTCTTTTTCCATTGATGCAAAACTTCTCCTATAGATTCCTGATTATTCCAAGGAATATGGTCGGTGTAGGATAAATTTCTCCAACAGGTGATAGCAAAGGGACAGGCAATGAAGAGATGCTGAATGGATTCTTCAGCAGCTTGAAAATTGGGGCAGCGAGAAGGGCCATTGATGCCTCGTTTTTGCAAATTTTCTGCAGTAAGGATTTTCCCCTTAAGAAGAGTCCAAATGAAGAATTTAATTTTAGGAACGGCCTCAGATTTCCAGACAGTTTTCTAGTGAGTCCATATGGGTGTGGGATGGTTACTGTTGCAAATGCACTAATGGGTAGCTTGGATAGTATATTTGGATCCAGATGGATCCCTTTGAAATCCATCTAAATCATTCTTTTTTATAGGAGCTATACTATGGAGATGAGATTGGAGAACAGAGAAACTTGCTTTGAGATCATTGGGAATGGCTGGAAAGGACCACCCTAACCATAATTGGGATTGGGGATCCCACTGGGAAATCTGATCCAAGTGTTGGATGCCTATGCTATCGAAAAAAGGAGAGAATGGGATTGACTCCATCATGACTGTTTATAGGTTGCTAGCCCATAATTTTATCAAATCCAATTTTAATATCAGCACCTCCCTTGGGGACTTTAGAAGTGTTCTGAGCCATGAAGGGAATTTCTCTTTTGCATAAACGCGAAATTTTAGAGGAGTCTCTGATAGGAATGTTTTGATAAAGAAGTTGTTGCCTTAGGAAGTTTAAATATTTTACTTCCAACACCCTTTTCCACCAGGCAGAAAGGTCGGTTATAAATCTTCAAGCAATCTTGCCTCCGAACGCTAGATTGAGGAATTTGGGAGATCTGGTTCCAAGACCTCCTCAGTCTTGGGACTGAATAACTTGTTTCCAATTAACCAAATTGAATTTCTTTTTGTCATTTTTCCCTCCTTTCCAAAGGAACTGGCAAAGGATGACTTCCATTTTATAATGAAAAGAGGTCGGAGCTTGAAGGAGAGTAAATTCGTATAAAGGCAGAGAGGAAATACCTGATTTTAAAAGGATGAGGCAACCAGCTGGGTTGAGCCAAATGGAGCCCCATTGCTGCACTTTTCTCTGCATCTTGTCAATTACGGTATCCCAAACTTTTGCCTTCAATGGACCTACACTCACTGGCACGCCCAAATAGGTGAAGTGAATCCAATCATAGTTGCAAGAAACTCCAAAGGTATTAGCAATATTGTGAAGGACTTGAGCTGTAGTATTCCATCCATAAATGCAGCTTTTTAGATGATTGGCCAATCCCCCAGAGTATCTCATATATTTATTTAATAGAACTTTGAAGCGTCGGGCTATTGTGATGGAAGCTCCTCCAATTAGCAAAGTGTCATCAACAAATTGTGAGTGATTTATATTCTTAACTCCATTCCCAAATTTAATACCTGTGAGGCCAACCCTCCGATTGAAATCCAACGCTTTGCTAAAGGATTCAACCATCAGAATAAAAAGATAAGGTGAAAGAGGGCAACCTTGTCTAAGACCCTGGGATGATTGGAAAGCATTTCTAGGTCTGCCATTGACAAGAGGGGAGATCCAGAGCTCAAAAATGCAAGCTTTGATGAGGTTTAAAAATACCACATCGAATCCCATCTTCTTTAGAACAGCTAGGAGGAAGGAGTGCCTTACTCTGTTGAATGCATTAGCCAGATCGAGTTTAAGAATAAACCCTTTCTCATTTCTAGATTGACTCAAATGAATAGCTTATTGGATGAGGAGGATAGAATCAATGATTTGTCTATTGGCCAAGAACCCCCCTTGGTTTTCAAAAATGAGAGAAGGGAGAAGGGATTTGAGGTGATAAGCAAGGATTTTGGTCAGGATTTTGTAAGAGGAGTTGCAGAGGGAGATGGGTCGGAATCGAGCAAAGGATGAGGGTCGATTTTCTTTGGGAATGAGAGCAAGATGAGTCGCATTGGTGTATCCTCCAATTTTACCCTTTCGTTGGACCCATTTTGAGCATTTTGGTCAAGTCTTTTTTAATAACCCCCCAAAAGGCTTGATAGAAACAGATGGGGAAGCCATTTGGGCCTGGAGCTTTGTCAGGTTGGAGTGTCCAAATCATTCTTCTTATTTCTTCCTCGTCAATCTCCTTGTTTATACTGTCATTCATTTCCTTGCTGATCTCGGTGGGAAGATATTGAAGCAGATCTGAATAGTCCTCTTCTTCTTTTGTTTCGGTTAGGAGATCTCGGTAATGATTTGTGGCTACCTTTCGAATTGCATCTTGTGTGTTTTGTCAATTGCCCTCAACATCCAAAATAGAGTTTACATTATTCCTTATTTTTCAAGTGGTGGTCTGCTTATGAAGAAAAGTTGAGTTCTTATCTCCTCCTTGTAGCCAAAGTTGCCTCGACTTTATCCTCCATTTAAGTTCCTCTTCTCTATTTGCACGACACAACTGCAAATAGAGATCACTTTCTTGCTCTTTGTTCTCTCGGGAGAGGCCGTGCTCTTCTATTATTCTTTGAATACAACCTAGATTGTTCTTGATCTCCTTTTTGATCTTCTCGGGCTCCTTATAGCTAGTTTTTGCCCATTCCTTTATAACCTGCTTGGTTTTTCTTAGCTTGGTTTCCCAAATGAAGCCAAGGGACCTTCAACATGCTGGTTCCAAGTATTTTGAACAATCTCTTTGACTGCTGGAATGCAGTTCCAGAGGGAACTATACTTAAAAGGTATGGGTCTGAGAGAGCAGTGGGTTTCCAGAGTGAGAGTTATAGGATAATGATCAGATGCTGAAAAGGGAAGGATGTTGGCATACCCCATAGAGAAGGAG
The DNA here is from genome assembly GCA_000404065.3 of Pinus taeda. NCBI lineage: Eukaryota > Viridiplantae > Streptophyta > Pinopsida > Pinales > Pinaceae > Pinus > Pinus taeda. The sequence continues at coordinate 24,682 of APFE031139826.1, forward strand.
GAGAGAAACGTAACATTTATTAAGATTCTATCAAGCCTTTCCATAATGTTGCCTTTTCCTAACCTGCAATTGCTCCAAGTATACCTTCGATTTTTTGGAGCAACATCGATGAGATCATGGTCTTGCATAATGTTTTCTAAGTGAGTTCTGTAGGGATCAGGGGATAAGCTACCTCCTTGTTTCTCATTGGCGTGAAGAATAAGATTGAAGTCTCCCCCAAAGATGATGTTAGAACTTTCTTATGCATCTATGTTGGCTTTGAGATCATCCCAACGATGCTCCTTGTCTCTGAAATGATTAAGAACGTAGATATTATAGATGACTGTAATTTGTTTATCTACTTTGTTTTCTAAATCAATTTTGATCCAATGCTGATTAATAGTTTCTGATCTGTAGTTCCATGTGCTGTGATTCCAGAGAGTTGCGATTCCTCCGGAGGCTCCTCTTGATTCACTAATGCTGCCTTTGTATTGCCTCTGTTGTTCAATAATTCCAATCATTTCTGTTGGCCTCACTTTGTTTCCTGTAACAAAAAAATTCTTGGATTCTCACAGTGAATAAGATCTCTTAGGGCTGGAACTTTGGAGGGGTGCCCTAGTCCCCTACTATTCCAAGACAAAACTTTCATCATTACGGAGAGGCGCTCACCCCCCTTGGTCCTTGAGGACCGTCTCTTTATCATATTGCCTTAGAATATAAGATTCTATCGGGTTCTAAATACCCATTGCTAATATCTTTCTAAGCATTCTCATCTCTATGTTGCTTAGCAGATTTCCTACCTGGCCCAGGTTTCTTATATGAATCACTAGTAGCTCCATGATCTTTGGAGGAACTCCTAGTAATCCTGGTAAGGGGAGGATTAAGGGAAGTCTGAGAGGAGATAACCAAAGGAGGAGTGGCATCGTTTGGATCAAAGGAAGGGGGGGGGGCGATCCTGGGGAGGAATTTCGGGAGGGCATAGGACAAAGAAAGGATTGGATGAAGAAGGGGGCGAAGGATAAGAGAGGGGGGGAGGGTAGATAAGAAAGGGGAGGAAGAAGAGGGACGAGCTGCATTAGAGGCTAGAGGGCCTGCTTCAGGGGGGCTTTGGACATGGTGGCCGACTTCTTTTTCTTAACTATTTCCCATTGTTCTTCTTGTGAGCCATTCTCTACATCAACAAGTTCAGTACAACGATTGGCAAAATGGCCATATTCATGACATACCTTACATTTGAATGGGATCTGCTCGTAATCCAACTGCTGAATATGGCTCCAATTGTCCACTTTGAGTTTGATGGCTTCGGGAAGGCCTTTGCCAAGGCCCACTTCAACACAAATACGCGCACATGCTTGCATATTATCTTTTGGCTTGTTGTGATCAATGAATTTGCCAACTACGTTTCAAATTGCATGAACCGATTCATCTCCCTAGTAGTGAAGGGAGAGGTGAGGGAGCCGGACCTAAACTGGAACAGCACCGGGGACATCTAGTTCTGGATCAAAATCCGGGGTCCATTTATTGAGATACAAGCCTTTGGAATCCATGAAATAGGGCCCGTTCCTGAAGATTAAGTCCTTATCTTCTTTGGATTCAGAATGAAAGGTAAAGTACCTATTCCCACAAAATCTAATGATATTTTGCCTTGAATTTTGTCGGACCAGTTTCTTTCAACCCATCTCTGCACAATCTTTGGAGATGGCCAGAGGCCCGTGAATTGACCAATGAGTCCTTTTTCTGCTAGGGAAAGGGTAGCCATGTGGGGAAGGGCTGGAGGTAAGTTAACTTCTTCTAACACATTCATCTTTTTAACGAACTTGGAACTACTGGACGAGGGCACTGCGGAGGCAAAGACTTAACCAGGTCAGAGAAAGCTTGTTGAGCATCAACCACCTCCAGTGAAGCATCCAGAGGGGCCATGGCAGAAGGCCAAAGGCCAAGGCAACCGCGCAACTGGATGACCTAGAGGAGGTAGAGCAAGGCGCGTGCAGTAGCGATCTTTCGAACAAAATCGCGGCAAATAAATAAACTAATCAACCAATTTGGGAGGCGGGAAAATCGAACCCCAACCTCTGTCCGTCTAGCCTACTTCGCCACTAATGAGCCACAGGCTCGGCCTTTTCTTCCTTTGTTTTTAAATATTAAGTTTGATAAAAGAAAATTATATAATTTTAAATATAAGTATATTTGTATCATAATTTAAGATTTGTGTATAATTAAATAATGTTTTAAGAGGCTTTTGTTTAATTTTAAATTAATTTAAATAATTAAAATTTTAAATGGATTAGAATTTTAGATTTTAATAAATTGATTGAAATTGTTTACAAAGTTATACTGCTCCTCACCTCTTTTATATGGGTTGTTATGAATATGCTTATTCCAACACTAGGTTTGGGAGCATAAAAATAATTTAAAACAAGTGGTGGTGAGTATTGGCAACATTAGGTTTGCGGGCATAAAAATAGTTAAAAACAAGTGAATGGAAAAATTAATTTAGATAAAATAGTATTGGACAACTAAGTTTTCAACAACATTATTTTATTTTTAATTACAAGTTTTGACATTATGACCCTATTTTAAAAAATAGACAATGAAAACGACAATATCAATAAGAAACAAAATTTCAACACATAACAAAATACTAAAGAGCACATATTTCTTAAACACATTGCACCTTAAACTAACAATGATTAATTGAATATTTTATTTTGAAGACTTGTCCAGTAAAATTAATAATAATAGATAATAACTTAATGTAAGTTCACCTTGTAATGACATGTTAAATGAATGTGTGAAATTCATTTATTAGTGAATGTTCTCACACTCTCATAATAAATAATATTTAATATAAGTTCACCTTGTAATGACATGTTAAATTAATGTGTAAAATTCATTTATTAATACTAGACAAAGAATGCTTTCACATTCTCATTTTACTTTGAAGACTTGCCCATTAAAAATAATAATAAAAAATAATAATTTAATTGTAAATTCACTTTATAATGATATGTTAAATTAATGTGTGAAATTCATTTATTAGTACTAGAAAAAGAATGCTTCCACAATGTCACTTTATTTTGAAGACTTACTCACTAAAAATAATAATAATTTAATGTAAGTTCACCACATGTTAAATGAATGTGAAATTCATTGGTTTTTGGGCTAAGGAATATATATATATATATATATATAATATATATAGAGTTTACCTAATTTATGGAGATACACATAATTTACTCATTTTTAAGATAAAACTTATGATTTATATACTAAAAATACATGTTTTTATTTTTTAAAACAACGGGAAAACCTATCATAACTCATTTGTCAAACCAATGGTGGGGATAACCATTAGCAACAATTATTCACTAATGCAAACTTAACCATTAATCACATTTCACATTCAAATATTTTTAAATACAATTTTAATATCAAGATGACACAATAATAATGATAATGACATGTTAAATTGATGTATGAAATCCATTTGTTTAGGGGCTAAGGGATCATTTTATATATCAATTTGTTTACTTAATTTATGGAGGTGTACATAACCTACTCCTTTCTAGAATTAAACTTATGATTTACATAATAGAAACATATGTTCTTAATAATTAAATACATTCATAAACTTTAAATAAAATTTGAGTATTAATATTGCACACTTATATTATATATATATTATTATATATATATAATATTATATATATATATATATATATATATATATATGATATATATATTTGGCATTTCTATATATTAATTCATATAAAAAATAGATATAAAGAGGTCTGTTTATATATATATATATTATTAGGCAGATTGGATATATCAATTCATATAAAAAATATATATACAAAGGTCTGTTTATGCTTATTGATTTACGATTTGGGTAGCCATACCAATAACATAACAAACAACTTTGAGCCAAAAAAAGAGTCTAAACAATATCACATAGCCTTTCAAATATGGATGTCTAAAATAATCACTGCACATACTAAAAGTTTGAGTGCCTTCTTCATCTAAAGTAACAATAGAAATACGACTGCAAGACGAGGCAAGTATGCCTAAAAGAAACATTTAAACAATACATGAATCCACTTGGATTGTCTCCAGTGGCCTTGTCTCCCCCTCAGAGTTTGTGAATTCTATATTAGTTAGTTTTTTTGCTAGCATCGATACCTTGTTGTCCATCTTTCATAACTATGCCTGCATCTCATCAATACTTAGAAATATTCCTTGTTGAGCTTCCAAATGCTCTATCAAAAATTTTCCCTTTATTATTTTAAGTTGATGATATATATCTATAGTTTGCATATATCTTGTTTGATTGGTTTCGATGCTCCCTGTATTACAAACCAACTTCCTAATTGTTCTTCCACCTTTGCATCTAAAATTATTCTTCTCAATTCTAACTTCCCTCTTAACATCCTAAATTTATCTTTTAATTACTGAAGGGGTGACCCTTACAAAAGTAGTTGCAGAGCGCTTAGCTGGTTTCTATGCCCTTGAACGCATGGGGAGCTTAGAGCTCCTGCATCCACACCTATTGCGAAACACCCCTTCCCCCACCACCCTCTTGTTAGGACTACCCAATGATAAGGGAACAAAGATAAAAGGAGCAGAGGGAGAGCAAAAGAATACAAATCTAACAAGTTCCCAAGAAGGGAATGAAACGAAATGAGAGACAAAATAAACCCTCTCCCTAAATCCTTGGTAAAAGACATTGTATCTAGACTCCAAGAACAAGCCAACAACAAAAAAGAATGAAAGAGATTAAACCTGTGCAAATCGAAATAGAGAAATAAACCACCAACTTGACCTAAGAGAAACGCTAACTCATCACCCGATTAGACGACATGAGTAGCTTGTAGAGAGAATCGACAAAAAAAAGACTGAAAGGAAATCAAAATGAGAATGCTTGAATACAAAGCCAGAGAGAGACAAATTTGAAACCCAAGTTGAAATTATCTGTAAAAATCACACCAAACAATACCAGAAACTACCTAAGCTTCGTGAGTGCACTCTTGAAGCTAGGGAGGATTTTTTTTTCTTCCTACTCAAATAAGATACACCCTCCACAATCTCGGTTCTACCAACTCATGAACCAACTTAAGAAGAATAACATATACATTAACCCAAACACATAGCCACATATTAACAACGATGGTAGGCTCACTTTCAACTAGGAAAAAATAAGATAAGAGGCATATAAAAGCCACTAAAAACATAAAAGATATAAGAGTAAGATAAACAAAGTGCAATAAGGCCAATTTAAGGTTTATTTCCTTACTAAGCTCCCCTTGTAAAATGTCCACTATCCAAATAGTTGTACCTTTCCTTACCATGAAAACACTACAATCAAATCTCCCCTAGGTAGAAGGATGATTTGTAGTGTGAAGGATCATCAAACACAATCACCATATGGACACCCAAACTATTAAACATTCTTTTATGCTTGCATGTCCATATCCTTTGTGCGATTGCCATATAGGGGGATTCTTGATCCCCACCTCCCTTGATGACTAAACTTTTTAATTATCACATACTTCACCATAATTTCCACTTGCATTAGGGGATCAATTTTTTAATATTAATATTACACAATAACATTAAAAAAATGTTTATATATATATATATATATATTAAAGTTAATTAGTAAAAGAGTAACTTAATAAGTGGACAAATTCAACTTATTTTTTTCTTAAATTTTGATAAATAAGTTTGTCTTAAGAATTGAGAAAATCACAAAGTTTTATAATTGAAGTTCCTATGAATTAAATAGAACTTTTCTTATAAAATAGGAAAAACCCTATGATATACAAGGCTATTGGGCCAACTTGCTTAACCTTTATTTATAAAATCTCAAGACTATTGTAACAACACCATTTAAAAAAAAATAAAACTTGAGCATCAAAAATGACTTCTTGGTGGTTCATAAGGGGGTAGACTTTCCCTCTTGCCAAATGCCTCCAGGTCTTAGGTTGTTAACATGTTTCGTTATGCCCAAGGAAGATGAACTCTTAATATATCAGAAGTAGTTTCAATTGATACTCTATGACTAAAATGACAATTTCAACATAAATTGTTTCTATAAAAAAGTCAATGTCTTCTAATATCATTATTAAAGTTACTTATTAGAACAATGTGTTTTCAAGTAACATCTAATACTAAAGTAAATAATAATTTTCAAGGTCATGACAAAAGGAGACACCAAATTGATGTTTGAGATCACGTTGTTTGTGGGATAAGGGACCCACCTTTGTGTAGTGATTTGACTACTAAAGTCTATACACATAGTCCCAAGTTGGTAGCTCAGGTGGTTGGGAGCATGATTTATTCTCCCCATTCCTACAAAAGGACATGTTTGGTCTCTTGTGATAAGACTGGAAGAGTAAGCACCCCTCCCTTCTTTGACGACGTCTAAGCTCTTGCCAAGTCATAATTTATTGATATATTTAGCTTGAAAATGTTTAGATATACTCTTAATGTTATAGTGGCAATAAAAAGCAGATTTGATCTTAAACATCACCTAGATCACTTTGACATTATAATAATTATATTCTTAACTTTATTCAAATTAAAATTAAACTTAAAAAAATTTCTTAACTTTTAAAACCATTCAAATTATACTTTAATACCAATATAAAATTAAACACTAACTAAAATTGTAATAAATCCATTTAAATAAAATTATAAATTTCGACACCAATTTTCTCATTTAAAAAATAATTTTTTTTTTATAATTTAATCCTTTACTTTATGCGCTTCAATCATATTTGGATTTCTATTCATAACTAACTCTACTTCAATTCTTTTTTTTGTAGGCTGGGCGGGACTCCAGATTTTACCTGTCCATTAAGTACCCCTCAACTTTTCTCATTTAAAAATAAAAAAATATTTTATTTAATTTAATCCTTTTACTTTATGCATGCAACATAATTTGGATTTCTATCCTAACTAGCTCTACTTTCAATTCTTTTTTTTTTTAGCCCTTTTGGCCCCCCCCCGGACTCTCAGATTTAGATGTCCATTAAGTTCCCTCCACTTTCTCATTTTTAAAAATAAAAAAAATATTTTTATTAATTAATCCCTTTTATAATCAAATTGATTTTTACATAACTAGACTCTACTTTCAATTCTTTTTTTTGTAGGCTGGGGCAGGACTCTCAGATTTACATGTCCATTAAGTACCCCCACGGGGAAAGGTAGCCCAAGATTTGAACCCAAGACTTCGTGAGACTTCATTTCCACTTGAGCTACCCCATGTGAACATAACTCTACTTTCAATTTTAAAAATAAAAAAACAATATTTATTAATTAATTTAAAAAATAAAAAATAAATTACTTATTTATTAGTTTTAAAATAAAAGAACAAATTTATTTATTTATTAATTTAATCCTTTTACTTTTAAGGCATATATTCATAAAGTGGAATTTGAAGATAAATAAACTCTGCTCTCCTCAATTTGGGGAGCGTATAAATAAAAGGAACGAATCCTTTGTCGTGTCGTCAAGCTCTTCGATTACGTACAACCTATCCTCTGGCTCCGCTTAATAAGGTTTCTCTCTCCTGGCCTGCCTTTCACTCTATAAAGAGTAGGCCGGCCACACATGCGCTAATATTAGAGATCTGCTTTACCTGCCTTGTGATTCAATTGAGAAACGGTATTGGCCTGCCCCTCTCACATCTCTCGTTTGGCGTGATAGTTCAACAGGGCACAGCGAGAGAACAGTTAATTAACACTGAAAGCAGCAAGAAGGGTGTTTATTGCGAACCATTTGCAGTTTACAGAAAAGAACGGGCCGTGTTTTTGGTTAAGCTGTTGAGATTGGTATTGTGTGTCACTCGAGGCTTCAATCGCCACAATTTCATGTGGGTCTGTGTCCCGCCAAAGCAGACGAAGAGTTTTTCGAGGTCATAATCTGTTTCCCTCCTCCCTTCAAACAGTTCAAGTGCATGCTCGTGGGTGTGGCGTATTTTGATCTATCTCTGTAACATAAAATTATGGATTTATCAAATTCGGCATCCATATCCAGCGCTCAAAGGCAGCGTGGCATTGACCCTCGGATCGCAAGTAAGTTATTTTTCCTTCTTTTTCGTTTTCTCTCTGGAGACTGCTAATGGGTGAAGGGGCAGCTGGACTGGTAGATATTTTTTCTATTTTGTTAAAATAATGGAACCCATACAGGCTCCAGCTTCCTTGATGGACATGTATAGCCATTTGATATCAGAGCCCATATTTGTAAGTGCAATGAAAGACTGCGTGATTTGAAATCGTGACAATTTTTGTCAATTGGGCATCGATGTAATGCTTCTAGTTGGGAATTAGATGATGTCGGGTGAAAACCTTTCCTGGTTATATCTTCTACTCTTTTTAGGTCTGGGAAAATAGGTCTAATGTTGAAGCCCCTTTTCGATGCAGGTAAGCTGTCTCACTTTCCTACCAGGCCAAACCCATTTTGTCTATATCTCAGACCTTAGTCACGATATATATATCCTAGAAAACTTGTATATGGATCCAAAAGGTCAGCAAAAAGAAAAAGTTGGAAATAGAGGTTTAAACATTAATCTGATTACAAAATCGTAAGAAAATTAGAAGAACTTTCCAGTCATTTCTTTGAGTTGGAGTAACGTAGGGTACCCATCTATTTTTTTGAACGAAAAATTTGGGAGTATTTTATGACTGCCACAGGCAATCTTGAGCCTAAGGGAAACATGTCCCAAGAGCTGCACTGCAAAGAGCATAAGTCCTTTAGCTCAGGTGCTAGGCTTGAGGGGTATTCATTCTGCATGGAGCCCAATCCCTTCGAAACTCATGTCATGCCAGTGTGGCAGACCAGAACGATAATGGAACCCTTGTGGATGACTTAATATTCTGCCAAACTCACCAGTCATACATTTTGTCTGTGGGAAATTTAGAGCCAATAAATGATGGCGGCATTAGAAAAGCTATGTGCTATTTTGGGAGAAAAGGATTCTGGCGTTTGTTTGCTAGCATGATTTGTTTTAAATATCGATTTAAAGCTTTGGTTCATTGGACTACATGAATAAAATTGAGTTCCTTCTATTCTCAGATATTCAGATTTATATCTAAAATTTCAGCCTTAGATTTTTCAAGCATAATAGAATTTTTTGGCCATAAAAGTTGCGAATTGTTTCACATATGAAGCACTTGTTGTTACTTTACAGATTTGCAAGACATTTTAGCAATGTCTATTCTTCATCCAAGACCAACTTCTGGTGCATAAACAACATAATGTTCTTCACATAGTATCATAGATTTGTTTGTTGCCCCGTTTCACATTGAATAGGCCAATAGCCAATACTTTTTGTATCTGATGGGTAAGTTTCGATGGTGCTAAACAACCTTTCTCAAGTTTTAGGATTTAACACTGTAGAGAATTGCTATGTTTTCAAGTAGATTCTGGCACTGCATCAGTTGCTTTTATGCCATCTTTTGGTTAAATTTTCTTGACAATTCAATATATCTGAGTAAGAGCTTCACTCCTTGGGAATGATAAGGTATCAGATAGTGTGCTAGCCAGTCCAACTACCATCTGAATTTTGGTCCATATTCACTTTTATTTCTTGTCAATGGTCACTAATTTTTTTTCTTTGTTCAATGTTGCCCTGACATTAATTGTGGGCAATCTATTACATAATGTACACTTTCATGTCCTAGTGGTCATGCCCTGCAAGCCCACATTGATTGAGGTGAAAATGGGTTGCAGTGTAGTATACTGCAGTTGGGGCAGTTCACAGGTTGACTTTTGGGGGAAATTGTACACAGCTCCTAAATTCAAAACAACCAGTATTCAAATAAAATGAATAAATAAGCATCAAACCCTTATTTTTTCCCCTGTCTTTGCTACTCTATGCCCATATCATGGAATAATTAGGTTGAATGAGAAGACATACGTTGATCCTTAATTTTTTCCAGCCAAGACGTGAAAGGCATGATGAAGAAGCATGTCTGTGGATGGCTTGACACTTAGTGGATTTTTTATGATTTGGTGAACTGACATTGTCAATGTTTACAACATTCTTCTGCTATTATATTATTGGTGGTTAATACAATTGCGTTTAACTTGTGATAGATAAAAGTGACTTAGTTATTTTTCAAGAAACAAAGCTAGCTTGCATAAGTCATTGTATGTTGTTGGTTCACTTTTTAATGGCGGATTATGGGAATCATTAAATTTTTGAAACCTCTCTTGTACATATTGCGGGGATGCTCCATGGAGGTTTGGATACCATCTTGTTGTAATCTTCAACATAACATAGTGCTCTGTTTTTGTTTCCATGGTCAGTTAAATATTGATGGTGAATATGTCAATCAGAAAGTTTCAATATTGTTTATGTTGTAAAATAAATTGGTCCATCACATGGTCTTGACTCTTGAGTAGGTTGGTTGTTGATCATATATCAGTATGAAAGAAATTGATTAGTTATTTGCAGGCTAGGTAAGTACACTAAAACATGTTCTCACATTGTGGTTGTAATGTGCATTTTTCAGGACTTGATAAAGAGTACCAACAAAATTTGGAAAGACTGGTGCTGACGAAACATCCTTTTTATACATTGAAAATTTTTACTTGGGCGATTTGGGAATATCTTATAAAATCAGCAATATACACTATGACACATGGATGGCTGTTTCTACTCATGACTCTTTTGAGCGTGTCTATAGGAGTTCTACTGCTGACAGTGAATGGGCCTCATGAAAAGGTATTATGCAGAAATTTAACATATATTTCATTCTAAAACTGTTAAGAATAACCCTGTAATGTAATCATATAAGGTGTTATGCAGGCATTAGATTGCTATCTTGCCAATATCTTCTATAAATGGTGTTGTGCGAATCCCTATTGAACATTAGTTTGGAAATTAGAATGTTAAGATTTTGGCCAACTCTTCTGAGCTTTAATGACGTTCTACCCAAGGATTCTTTACATGTCATCCTACTATGTATATGATTATCAAATTTTGCTTGGCTTCTGTTTCGTCAGTATGTTCTTGACTGCAGGTGTTCCTTTAGTCTAAGTGCAGTTAAAGTCCCAAGCAGCTTTTTTTGTTTGGTTTGAACATTTTTTGAGCGCCAGACTTTTGATATTTAACTGTACTTGTGTAACTATGACTGTGTTGCTCACCATTAAGCTGATAAAAAAGACAATATAAGATAATTTTGTTGTTTGACAAATGACCACAAAAGTAGGTCAATGGGACTGGAGTACAGCCACTATGAATACAATGCGAGAGTGCCAACACAACTTCTTGGAAATAATACAAAGAAAGAAACCTACACAAGTATAGCATCAGGATTCAGAACATCAGAACATATGTAGAAAATAGTGACAAAGGTACAATGATACTAAGTGACTTTGTCCAAGACTAGAAAGGTGTACAACCCAACTCAAGAACCTGTCGAAAGAGATTAAGAGAGAGAGAGAGATTGGGCTATGAGGCCGATGATGTCAAAGTATTGGGAGTTTGATGGTCAAGGGCGAGAGGGGCAGGGTGGAAGTTTTGCAACAATTACTAAATAATTAGAATCAACAAAAAATAGAGTTTTGTATTTCAACAAATTTAAAGGAAGATGATTCATACATTGATTGCTGAACAAGCGATAATTTCAAATCCCTTGAATCCTCCAAACTGCATTGGATGGCAAACTAATTTATAGAGCAATATCTTCTATTTATGTTGAGTAATTTAACATATGTAGAAAATAGTGACAAAGGTACAATGATACTAAGTGACTTTGTCCAAGACTAGAAAGGTGTACAACCCAACTCAAGAACCTGTCGAGAGAGATTAAGAGAGAGAGAGATTGGGCTATGAGGCCGATGATGTCAAAGTATAGTGAGTTTGATGGTCAAGGGCGAGAGGGGCAGGGTGGAAGTTTTGCAACAATTATTAAATACTTAGAATCAACAAAAAATAGAGTTTTGTATTTCAACAAATTTAAAGGAAGATGAGTTATACATTGATCATTGAACAAGTGATAATTTCAAATCCCTTGAATCCTCCAAACTGCATTGGATGGCAAACTAATTTATAGAGCAATATCTGCTATTTAACCTTAATGATGAGTAATTTTTTATTTTTATAACAATTCACAAAGAATACCTTTTCTCAAATTCTGTAAGGCAGGACTTTTTTGCTTGAAACAACTTCATTTCATTGCCAAGAATTGGGGAATAACAAGATCATCCAATGAGATTATGTTAGGCCTAAGTTACCAGGGTCTGGAGGGACGGGGATGCTGGTTTAAAAATTAGGGCGCAGGCAGACATAGAGTTATACCACAAAAGATATTATTTATATGAAAATGTTTTAAACTTTCATAAAACAGAACTAAAATTTATGCAAAACAGGCAAACTTAAAACATAAAATAATATGATTTGTGCACTATTATGACTAATATGCCCTGCCTCGACCCTTGATGATTAATATATCCCCACTCTGCCATTAAATAATATGATAAATATGTATTCCACCACCCTGAGGTCCCTTTACCTTCCTTAGCTTAGTGCTACAAGGGATTGAGAGAATTCTTTGAAGTTACCACGATGTGGATTCTGGAATGAGGATAACTGAAAAAATTAGAAAATCTGAAGCTGTAACTTCGTTTTTCCTCCTTGCTGTTGCTGTCACAGTTAAAAATCTTTGCCCAACTGAAGATAGAGCACTTGGATGGAGGAGTTCTGGTCTTTTGCTCCTGCTGTGGCCACCTTTAATAAATTCTTGCAAAAGAGTTAGCTTGGAAAATCCTAATATTTTCTTGAAAAATATTTTTCAATAATTTTAAATTCTGTCTTTTAATTTTTTTCTTTCTTCTTTTGTTGTTGTTTTCTTCTGTTGTGTTTGTTTGTTTTCTTGTTTTTGTTTTTGTTGTTGTTGTTGTTTAGTTTTGGTTTGTTCTTCTCCCTTGTCTTTAAATATCCGAGGAAAATCCGGGCAGATCCACCCGAAGGGATCATATCCCGCCTGCCAAACTAGTCAGAGCCTAACCCTGAGGGCATCGAGGAGAATTGACCCTGTGACCTTCCAATGGCAAGGTGCTTTAGCAATTGAGGCTAACCCTTGGGGCTAAATTCTGTCTTTTATTACTCTTCATTTCTTTAAATTTTTGTGGCAACATCCCCTGAAGCTGGGGACATTTCCCTCCCACAGGTCAGGGATGTGTCTAACAGGGAAGGGGATGCTTCACCCTGCAACCCAGCTATAAATGTTTGAAGAAGATGAAAATTTGAAAAATTTGAAACTCGAATCAAATCAAATCAAATTTGAGTGTTTATTACACTTGAAAACAGGAAATATATATAAAGTTTCAAACTCTACCCATCAACCACTTCTTACTACTCTGAAATATTGAATGAATAAAATCTATACACCCCTGCCTTCTTCTTTATAGAGTAGGAGGTACAATAAATGTGGAGTTATGGACATATGCACAAAAATGCCTTAATTAAAATAAACCAAAACCCTAGATCTATTCTTGGCCTTGGGAGTAGTGCCCACAACCTGCAGGAAAGAACTATTTCTAAGAAGCGTGCCCTCTAAAAGTGAGTACAAGTATGCATACAATGCATCTCTGTTATAGAGTTCTGTGTGTCATCCATTCCTGGAAATTTTCCACATGCAAAGTGTCTTGAATGACTGTATGCGACGACCTAAGTTGCATGAAATGTGTACAAGTTTCTGAAATGATAATGCCTGGAAACACGCCCCACCGAAATAAATAACACATTATCTTACAAGAAAATAATCAAGAAGATAAGAATGACACGTAAATAGCAAATTCCATAGCTTGGTGGTCTTGACTAATGCCAATCCTATACTCATACATGATAGAATTGAGTGGAAATGCTACAATCTTGCCAACTCTGGAAACCTGAACATTGTTAAGTCTGCAAGTTGCCTACTTTAACAGTTTATTATTACCATTAATTACTGGTGCCAAACTCCTCAAAGCTCAATTCCCTATCTCTATGTTGTTTGAAAGGATCATTGGCATGGATGGGGCAATATTTGCTATCGGTTGAATGCCCCTCTCATGCACTTAGGTGGGCTTGGAAACTTCCAAAAAGTGACCAAAATGTCACTGGGAATGGCTAAAATGGCTTGGAGACGTTGCCAGTCGCACCTTCACTGCATGTTCCTAGGTCTTCTCTTCTTGCTGCTGCCATTAAAGGTGCTCTGCCGGAAACTTAACAAGGTACAAAAAATCCAACACTCCTTCTAACTGATGAAAGTGTTCCTTTTCAAACATAAGATACTCTCTCTGCATCTGAGATTCCCCTTTGCTAGGGGCTTGGTCAAATAGTTGACCATCAATGAACCTAAAGAAACATGTGTTTGAACTCTCTTTAGAATCTTCAAGGTGAAAACGTTCTGTTCAAGAAGTACTACATTAGCAACCGATCAACCTTCTTTGGCCTTCATGCCATCTCCACTAGTCAAAATCTTTGGAAATTCTACAATAATGAACTCATTTGCATACAAGGGCAAGTCAAGTGTATCAGATCTATCAAATAATGGATTGAAATCTATTTTAAACCTAGAACAACCTAATATGATTACAATATCATTGATATTGTAAGTGGAAGTTGGATATGCATGCATCAGCCCATCCAGTGCAGCTCCCTCTTCTTGGGAGAATCCTCTGACAATTCGTTTAAGAGTCATCAAGGGTAGCTACCTCTTGCTGAGAGAATCCTTGGTCAAGTGGATTTGTGAGTAACTTGTAAGGGCCACCTTGTCACACTCTCCTCTAGCCAGAAACTCCACCGTATCCATGGCCACTATCTCTGATCGTGACCCATTGACTATCAAACTTAGCCAAACATACAATACATAATCTAACTCAAGAACATCACTTTGAAGGTGTCTTGGTGAAGATCTTTATGTCTTGAAGCTCCATTGCCCACATACCATCCAACTCTTGAAACTCTCTGTAGTCAATTCATCCCCATTGGTAGTCAAATAATCTAGCTTGGTAGCCAAATCATCTGCACGGAAAGCATCTGTACTCCTTTTAAACTTCTGTTGTTGCTTTTAAACTTGTTTTAAAATCCTTTCCACTAGGACACTGAGAGACACAATGATTGTGCTTGTTGCACCTAAAGCATTTTGTATGACTGTGGTCTTTCTTACCTTGCTCTTTTGAATAGCAGTTGCAAATTTAAATCAGATAAATAATTTCTGTTCTGCTTCTTGATGCTTAGAATGTATCAGGACAATATCTCAGGAACTAGGCTTTAAATAGCCTCTCAAATGTATATGGTGGGCATGGTTTTCCTTAGCGCAATACAGTAACTCAGGTAAACAGGCATCCTGCATGACTGATGAACCAACTTTTTTGTTAAAATAAACCTTTTTGCAGTGACTGTGCTTGAACCAGACGTCACCATAAACTTGAAAAACATAAACATCTCAAGGCATTTTTTGATACTACCTGTGCATGGCCGTGATATGATAAACTATGCATGCTACAATCCACAAAATGGAAGTAGATTTCAATTTTCCCCAAAGGATACTAATTAGTTTCAAATTTCTGAGAAAAGTAAGAATCTAGGTCTTAAAAGGAATGCAGAAAGGGTTTTTTTGATCTTAACAAACCTGCAATTTATGTACACCTGTATAAGAATTAACAATGGAACTCTGAGAAAAGATTTAAAGAGGGGAATATGTGCATGAAAATATCCTAATGCCAGAGGTTCATTGCTGGCAGGGAATATGTGCATGTAAAGTTTGAAATTTGCCATTGAATTCCTAGAATGGGTTAAGGTCCTAAGTCTAAAGAGGTTCAATAGTTTCAAGTTATATGGCATTTACTCTGCAGTTTCATAGGGTTCTGAGAGAGAATGTTTCTAGAAGAGTTACTGTTTTCTCGTTTCCTTGCTACTTTTATGAAATGTTTGAGACCTGTAAAAATTATCTTTTTTTCTTATTTGCTCACCAACATTATGGTACTTTATGCTAGTCAAAATTATTGCAATTGAAAAATTTGCTATTGCTACCTATCTCATAAAAATGATGCCAGAACAGCGACATTTGCATTTTATGAAGCTTACTATGTGCTATGTATTATTTTTGATGAATTCTGAAGTCTTTTATTTCCTTTATGGCAGCATGTGGATGAGCTTATTCATTATTTCAGATTTGGGCTTTGGTGGGTAGGCCTTGGTGTAGCTTCATCAATTGGGCTCGGTATGTATGCCAGTTCTTAGTGTCTCTTCTGTTGTACAAAATATTTAAATGATTAGGTCTGTTATGGAGTAAACATCCTACTAAATATCTATTGAAATTAATTCATGCCATGGAATGTTTTCGAATTTTAAATTAGTTTATCCAGAATTGTATCACCAGCAATGGGAAAATGGGTACAGGTTTTAGAAACACTTATGAAAAATGGCATACCTATAGAGCAAGAAAGAATTTTTTATTTACATAGCATGCATATAAAGTTCTATGGAAAGTAATTCAAGCCATAGAATGTTTTCAACTTTTAAACTTATTTTATTCAAAGCTATATTGCCTACAATGCGGAAAAGGGTATAGATTTTAGAGAAAACAATTATAGGAAATAGGAAAATGACATCTATAGAGCAAAAATGAAATTTATATCTGCATGGCAAGCATATAAATGTATATTAAAGATCTAAATTTCCATTCTTTAAATCAGTTGTTTATTTATTGTCTATTTATTTATTTTTTCACCTAGCTTCTAAGCTAGGTCACAGGGTTCACTGAACCTGCAGGTTTATGTTTGAAATTCTGCGAACCTGAAAAACTTTGTGTTTGTCCCAGTGTCCAGGTTTGCCGAACCTAAAAGGAGTAACCACAAGTCAGACTGAATTGAATCAAATCGAATTGAACTGAATCATGAATTTAATCAAAAAAAAATGTGGATTAAATTAAGGTTCAATTTAGGGTATTTATTTAAAAAAATTGGTACCCATGGCACAATTATCAAATTTTTGTGTGCTGAAACCCTTTGCCGCCAGTGCATTTCTCCGCCCTAAACATCTAGTATAAACAAACATCTTCATTCTCTTTGGTTGCAATGAAAGGAATTCCTTGTTGATTTTCGAGTGCAAACAAGACTAGTATAATTTTTCAAACTGATAACTATTTCCAATGATACCATTTGACTTATTTAGAGCATTCCAATCATTAAACAGTTACACTTGAAAAATTTCAACCATTAACTTCAATAGAGAATAGAGGTCACATAAAACAATAAATCAAGAGACACTAAAATTTCTTGGGACAAAACCCCACAAGGGGGAAAACTTGGTAATCTTTCCTTATGAGAGAGTTCAATACATCAATAGTACATCATGTAGAAAAACTACAAAATTCTGATCCGCTAATATGAGCAATCTGAAATAAAATTTCTTCTCACATAAACACAGCATTTCTCTACTAGATGCAGCGGAATAGGAACAGAAATAAAATCAGTCAGACAATTCAACAACACAGAATTGTCTAGGGAACCCAACCGGGAAAACCCTTTGCTTGTTATTGAGAATTTTATTGATAGGAAAAACTGAGCAATTGATCTTTTACAAAATACAACTGTTTCAATCTGAAAGTGAAAACGCACTTGTCTTCCCTGCTTGTTCTAATCACAAAATCCTTGCAAGGCTGCTGATCTCTGTTGACCACTAAATCTATGCACACTCTTCCTCTCACAAGCTCCACGCACAGAGTTGTGCTTCCTGTTGCTTGGTCTCACCAATTCATGCGCATCAAAACAATGATTAAACTTGTGCCTTTGTTCCTCCTCTTAAAGGCAATTTGAATGGTTAAAATTAGTGAGTTTCTAATTAAGGAAGATACTTTTGTGATTGATTGAGTTAGCATGAGTTAACTGTTCAAGCAACTCGTCCTATTTCAAGTCAACCACTTGAAAATCAATCACTTGTGCTTTTCCTCAATTAACTCACATTAGAAAATAAAAAGCTCTACTTTCAATTTCAACACATCAGTTAATTACAACCTAACTTGTCCTAAATTTTAGGGACATTCGTAAATTGTAGGAACTCGTCCTAATTTATAGGGAATTTCCTAATTTTTAGGAACTTGAACATGCACAAGAAGGAACTTGAATTTGACTCCTTGAATTAAGGCACAAATAAAGGAATCACTTTCTTGCTACCATTCTCAACAAATCAGAATATTCCAGTCAAAGTGCCAACCTTGACCTCAATAATATCCAAGTTAAAACCAGTCAAATGAGAGAGAAAAAGTCAATGCACTGTTCAAGGTCAAAGTCTGCAGAAGAAGGCTGAATTTCAGACTGAGGCTTCTGGTCAAGGGGCCTTAATTCGGTCTGCAAATCCTCAGTCAAAATCTCGGTCAAAGTGCCACAGTTGAACTGCAGTCAACTCTTGGTCAACGGCCCAAAACAGAGTTAAATCTTTTGGTCAAACACAGTCAATGAACCACAGAAAACATCGGCCTCCAAATTTAGTCAAAATCTCAGTCAAACAGCAGCAAGAATACCCAAGTCAACGCTGGTCAACAAAAATCAAATATGCTGGTCAATGCAGAAATCAAATCCCCCTTCTTTCTCCTTGCACGTGTGAACAGATCTTCTTGTGTTGGACAAATGAATGAGTGATGTGAGATGCCAAATGAGGTCAATCAAATGCCAATATATATGTGAGTCAAGAGGTTGGTTTTGACCATAGGGTCAAACCCCTTCAAGTGGTGGGGCTGACTTGTGCAAATGAGGCCGACTTGGACAGCTGGAATATAAATGATTTCTCTTTTGATTTTTTTCCAATGAAAATACCGATTGAATCTACCAATTCGACATTCCTTCTTACTGGCTGCAATGCAAGCAACTTCCTTAGGCTGCAATGTAGGCAATGACAGTTCAATAAAGGCTTTGGTTGTGCTCTCCCTATGTATGTCGGCAAGTTCTTTGCTTCGAACTCCATCAGTATTGTGGCGATTCAGTAGATAAGCTTATAATTTCTTAATGCATATGTTTAGATAAGCTTATAATTTCTCTATCAATACTTGGCATCTACTTTGTAAATATTATCATTAGTGGTGGTTGTCTGCTGTCAGCTCCCATTGCACGGTTCTAATGGGTGAGTCTCTCTCATTGGTGTGCTACACCATTTTGCAGAATAGAATTTACCCTACCTGTTGCGCAAATGACATTTACATCTGCTAATACAATTGCTTTGGAAGACCACACATTGTTGGTTTGTATCTTGCAAATCACTGAACTCTCCCCATATGCAGGAAATATGACTTGCAGTCAACCAAATCTCATATATTTTTGTTAGGTGGTTTTCGGTTCCATAGGTTGGTGTAATTATCTCTCTGCATTTGGTGGTATCTTTTAAGATAAGATAAGATAACACAATTTTATTAATGTTCAATGAATGAGCACAAAAGTAGGCCAATGGGACCGAAGTGCACAACCAGTATTAATGTAATGTGGGAGTGCAAGTGCCACTCCTAGAAAATGTTGAACAGTAATATAAAAAAAGAAACCTACATAAGCATAACATTAGAACATGTATATAAAACCATGACACAAAATACTAGATGAGTTTGTCCAAGATTGAAGTTAATATGGGAGGGCAAGTGCCACTCCTAGAAAATGTTGAAAAGTAATATAAAAAAAGAAATCTACATAAGCATAACATTAGGACATATCTATAATATTATAAAACCATGACACACAATACTAAATGAGATTGTCCAAGATTGAAGGTGGACGACTCACGAACTTGTCAAGACAGAGTGAGAGAGAGAGATCTCGTCGATGTCATAGAGTTTGGTCGAGATGTACCAAAATCACCCCTGAAGCTGTATCTCTCAATGAGGGCTAGGGAACCATACCCTTTACTGTGCCGATGATGGAGGGCCTACTGCAAACCAAAATGAGGCCCCGTGAATTGTACTCTTTGGTAAGTGTAAGTTGTGGTGATCTCAGTCTTTGTCCCTCGTTAGTAGAAATATAATTCTGTAAGAGAGCTCTTCGATGTGTTGAAGATCAAAACCTTGGTTTTAGTATTTACCCAGTTTGATTGTTAGCTGTTGAAGGTCACAAAATTTGTCCAATGCATCGATCTTTCTTTGTAAGCTCTTGAGAGAAGTCAACAAGACCAAGTCATCAATGTAAGAGCATGGAAATGAACACCTTATGTAGAAAACAACCACCCCCTTCTTGGATATGCTCATAGAGGAAGGGCTCTAGCACATTGATATAGATCTCAATGAGGGTTGGTGAGAAGTGGCATCCTTGTTTTAACTCTACGGTATTTTGGATGAAGTTGGAAAGGTCACGTGCCATACTGAGGCTTCCCAAAATTGACTCATACAATCTCATGATGGTTACCAACAGGGTATCAAATATGCCATTGTTGTGGAGTCTGTGTAATGATGCCTCACTTGGGACTGTGTCAAACACTTTTGGAAGGTCTACAAAACAACTGCAAACCTTTCAAGAATGATGACAAGCCTGCTCAATAATGGCTCAAAATGTGAAGCTGTGACTAATTGTCTGGTAGTTGGGCTAGAAACCTGCTTGTCCTTTAGCGCTTAGATGATGACCCTCCAGCTCCTTAGAGAGCCATTTCTGTAAGACTATGTCATAAAACTTGGAGAATGTATGATCCACCGTGATAGTCCATTTGTTGTTTTGATCGTAACTGCTCCTTGATTATTTACATTGTTGTCCAAAGCCAACAGAAGGTGCACATTGTTAGACTACTCATATGGACTGCAGAAATGTATCCATTATAGTTTAATGAATTTCATGTGTTAACATTAATTTTAGCACCCTTTGAACTGATATAAACTTTAAAGATCAACGGTAAAAATTAGCATACATACATGAAATTCTGCCCCAAGTTTCACTAGCAAATCTTCCTCTCCGTTTGGGTTGGTGCATGTCAGTGTTAGGGAGTGTCCCTAATCTTTGTACCTACCATTCTAACCTATAAATCTGTAAGAAAACACTCAAAACGGAAAGATAAAGGCTGTTTGAATAGCAAGTTAGTGGCCAAACAAGTGTGTAAAAGTCCCTAAGTTTAAAGTGTGGAATAGTCCTTTGCAAATCAACCCTTATATGGAAAAAATGCAAGATGAAAGCATATCTAAGTGGCTAATTTTCCAAATAAATAGCTGAAAACTCTTACTAATATGCACAAGATAACATTGAATCAAACAAACCAGAGTGACTGGATCAAAACTGAATTTTATTCTGTGATAGCTAAAAGGTTGGCTGCACCAAGATGCTTGTCATAGAACTTGAAGACATTGATATCCATGCACAGATTAGTAAGAGCTAGAAGAGAGAGAAGAATAATGGAAAGAAGAAAATATGGCTGCTTACTCAAGACAATTCGAGTTGGAAGATTGACCTTCCTCCCACATATATTGTTTTTTCCTCTTCCAATTCATGCCAAGAAGGATATATCGAATTTTCCCCAATTGGTCATTACTACGCTTGGTTGAGCTAATTGAGCTTTGAGTGGAGAAGAAAATTTAGTTAAGTGGCCCTTGCTTGAGTTGAACTGAAGTATCATTGAGTTGGTATGGGACAAAAGATTAATTTAGCCAATTTAACTTCATTGTTTTTTTCTTAATTAATTTGATTTGGCATATTTTTCTCCCTTAAACAATTTTTAAGAATTTCCACTTAGTTTAATTCTCTCCTTATTTTTAGATAATTTGACTTGGCTAATTTTTAAGGGGTTTGACTAGCTTCCTTTTTGTGGAGCAAAAAAGGGAGGAAAAAGAGGGAAAAAGTGAGAGAAAAAGGGAGACAATTTAGGCTGAGTAAATTTATTGCTCATTAGGGTTGGGACAATAGAGTTCCTTTTTATGATGAAGCATCATGTGCTTGAGGAATTTGATGATGGAGATGAATAATGGGGAAAGATGGAAAGTAGTATGGATTACCTTGGACATTCTACTTCAATCAATGAGTTCTGAGTAGTGCCCTTCCTAAAACCTTAAGGCCTTAGAGGAGGTTCCACTGGACTAGAGTCAAAGACTAACTTCCCACGTGAAGTGAGGGAACAAGAATACAGATGAGATCGGTCAATTATCCAGTTTGGCCCTTGATCCATAGTAGTACTTGTCGATGGATGATCCACCTTTCTTCAAGAAGGAATGCTGGATGCGAGAGATAAATTTGATCGGAGCAAGAAATGGAGGATCCTTGCGTAATCTCATGTGCTGATCATATAGGGCTTCTGTCTGCTGGCTGTCCAAGGAGTACAAATTTTTTCGCCTATGGGTTACACACTTTTTGGTGGGTAACAGTCCTTAACCTGCCAAATTTGCAAGTGGCAAATTTGGGGGTTAACAAGAGTCAAAGACTAACTTCCCACGTGAAGTGAGGGAACAAGAATACAGATGAGATCGGTCAATTATCCAGTTTGGCCCTTGATCCATAGTAGTACTCGTCGATGGATGATCCACCTTTCTTCAAGAAGGAATGCTGGATGCGAGAGATAAATTTGATCGGAGCAAGAAATGGAGGATCCTTGCGTAATCTCATGTGCTGATCATATAGGGCTTCTGTCTGCTGGCTGTCCAAGAGTATAAATTTTTTCGTCTATGGGCTACACACTTTTTGGTGGGTAACAGTCTTTAACCTGCCAAATTTGCAAGTGGCAAATTTGGGGGTTAACAATAAGCCAGGACACTTCATTGGAATGTGGCTCTTCTCCTTCCATTTGCTTCTCTTCTGATTAACACTTGCTCCAAATTTGCAATTGGCAAATTTAAGGGTTAACAATATGTCAGGGACACTTTGTTAGAATGTGTTTCTTCTCCTTCCACTTGCTTCTCTTCTAATTAGCACTTGTGTTTTCCCTTCTATTAGTGCTTTGGTTTCTATTTACCCTCTGATATAACAGGCATAGCTTCCATGTCAGCCGATTTTCCAAGGATTTATGTGTAGGTGTGAATACTGAGGATTACTGACCAGTGACAACCATAACGTTAAACATGTTTCTTTCCTGCTTTCCTTCCTGATGTGGTTGTGCTAGCTTAATTCTGTTTAAACTTCCGACTAAGTCCACCCTAGTTGTCTGTTATTTAAACAGAGGAATGCAAACCTAAATTTGGCTTGCATGCCATTTTAAGCTCTTTCGTCCATTTGCAAGCGCGTTAATAATTATCCTCTAAAGACCAAGGGGTCTGATAAATTTTGGTGTAGAAATTTAATGACTTGCACCCTTAAACCAGTTTACAAATTTGCATGTGTTTATTTAGGCCCAACCCACATGTTTTGTTATGCTAATGTAACCTTCAGAATTCATTTATTGCAAACATAAAGAGTGTTTCTACTCTTTTTCACTTTCCTAACAGCTGATGATTAATGCAAATTTGCAAAAATAAATGCAAGCATTCACACTTATGAGACACTTATTTTTGGTCAATTTGACCCTAGAAAAACCCCACAGGCTCTTGGAGAAAAACAGTCTTCAAAGGAGGATTTTATTGGTTGAGAAATTGTAAATAAGTACATAAAATCCACAGTACTTATCTCCTTTTTGCTGTAGCATTAAATGCACACATTCTGGAAATTTGTGCCCACTGAAAATTCAGATTTCCACTAAAATTATGCTCAGAAATTTAGCATTTGCTTGCTGCGCAACTCCTTGAATTCTGTGTCCAGAATCCACCTTTGAAAACAGTGCTGAATTCTGCCTTGATTTCTGTGCCCAATGATGACTGTACTGCCTCGATTTTTGTGCCAGAATGCCACAGAAAACTCCCTTGAAATTCGTGCTGCCTGTAGAAGGCAGTCCTGAAAGTTGTGCCTTGAATTTCAGGCATGAACGGCACTGCCTCCTCCCCGAAATTTGTGCCTGCTGCCCTCAAAATTCGTGCTGAGTGTTTGCTGTTCTCCTTGATTTTCATGCTGCCCTCCTAGGAATTCAAGCTGCTGTACGTCCTCCTCGGGATGTGGGCCCCTTTTCTCACTGCTGCAATCTCTCCTCTCCTTGAAGTATTCTCTTCTCTTCTCCCCCTCATGCTTTCTCAAGTGTGAAGTGAAGAATGAGTTTCCCTTTTCCTGTTTTGTCTCAATGGAAAAGATTGAATCTTTAAACCGAAGATCCAATGGCTGAGATTTAATCTTCAAATCTCAAGATGTGTGGTTGAGATCAATTCTCCCAATTGATCCCCCTCATACATTGGCCCCATCACTTAAAAGTCTCCTAGTACATTGTCTTAAGTTGTGTATCTCTTTAATTTCTCTCATAAAGTGATTTTGCTCTTCACTTTAATATTAGAAAAGTACACTTAGTACTTTTTAACATAAAGTCACTTTATAAAGTACAAGTGACTTTAATATTAGAAAAAATACATGGTACAACACTTACGTACCTTTTTCCACCATGGCATTAATATAACTCATAAATGTCTTCAAGACAAATGCCATTAATGTGCTCACTAGGCTAAAAGGGATAAAAACCTAGTAACACCTCTCCCTTTGGTACTATTTTCAACATTTGGTTGGTTGCCATAGTGAACTGGATGATCAGAGGCAAGTGTAATTCCGTTTGATAGAATCAAGCAATATGCATATGAAGCTGTTGATCCCGTGTCTCTCCATCGACGACCAATGTACTGTTTACATCTGAAGCTTCATTTTTACGCTGTCTTAATTTATTTATTTATTCTGGTTTTCAAATTTCATTCAAGGCTTCAGTTCTTGCTATGTTGTGGAAATTATGCCATGCTTCATAATTATTAGACCACAATTGCAAAATTTTGAATGTCAGAAGTTCTGGGCATCATATCCTTGCTTGGGTTATTAACATACACACTCAGAAATTGCTATAAACCCTTGGCCCCTTTATTATATACTATTTGTTCAATTATCAAGGAGAACATTGATCATAATCTACAAGCTGTAATTTATAAATAAAATTTATCATGTATGTTTATAAAATTACAAGTTATTTAAATTATATATTATGTTTTATGTTTATAAGTTATTTTAATTGGATAATTATAGTGATTCTTTGGGATTTTTTTTTGGCGTCCCAGTTCCCTTTCTGCTTGAAATTAGGGTCTACTTTCCAGCTGTACACAAAATCTGTACCCCCATTGTGAAAGTAGGTGTTACACAGCAGTTTGCCAAGCAGTCTCATAAGTCCTCACTGAGCTCCTTACTGCTGGCCACCCCAGAATAGCCTTCCTCTTGACCTGCAGAAAGAAAAACAATTAGAGAGCTGCCCTCTAGTTCCTTACTAGCTGGCTATATTCCTGTTGAATCCTTGCAAAGAGTTGGTTGACCTTTTCAGTCATCTGATGTTGTCGGTGATGACAAGCAGTCAGTTCCTCACTGAGCTCCTTACTGCTGGCCACCCCAGAATAGCCTTCCTCTTGACCTGCAGAAAGAAAAACAATTAGAGAGCTGCCCTCTAGTTCCTTACTAGCTGGCTATATTCCTGTTGAATCCTTGCAAAGAGTTGGTTGACCTTTTCAGTCATCTGATGTCGTCGGTGATGACAAGCAGTCAGTTCCCCTCCAGCTCATATTATATGATTTATATGTCAGCATTATGGTGCCAAAGAGATGCTTGCTTTAGTTTCCGAAGCATAGAGGGAAATAACATCAACATTATCATTTCTCATTTGAAGATCAGTGTCTGTAGTACTAAGATGTCATGGAGGGTGGTCCTGTGCTCTAGTGGTCCAACTATTATTTTTTGTTAAAGCAGTTGTGATCAAGTACACAAATATAAAGCAGAAAAATATGAGGGAAGACTTAATTATTTTCCTTCATGAGACTTAACTTTTTTCATTTACTTCATTTATATGTCTTTATTGCTGTGTATTCACTTTTTCACTGGTGACTTACAAGGACGTTTCTATTTCAATACTGGAAAAAACATAACCTAATGTTTTCTCTCTATAGGATAAGGTTACCACCTTCCTGTGAACGTGTTATACTGGGATTCCATTTAGTAATGCCAGGTTGATTTAGTAGTTTTGGCCTACTGGTGTACATTCTTTGAAATTGCTACTGAATATAACTTGGTTTCATTGATGCAGGATCCGGCTTGCACACATTTGTGTTATATCTAGGTCCTCATATTGCATTTCTTACAATAAAAGCTACACAGTGTGGTCGGGTTGATTTGAAAACTGCTCCATATGATACCATTCAGTTAAACAGAGCACCATCATGGATTGATAAATCCTGTTCAGAGTTTGGCTCGCCGTTGTTTCCCCAGTTGATTGATTCTGAGCGCTTCAGGACTCCTCTACTCAGCATTTTGCCCCAGGTTCAACTTGAAGCTATTCTGTGGGGAATCGGGACTGCCATTGGGGAGCTTCCTCCTTATTTTGTCTCAAGAGCAGGTATCTGTTGTTATTGACTAATTCATACATATCTTTGTTGTTTGTTTTTCCCCAGAGATCGCAGAAAAACATCCTATAACGCAGCTAAAATTTTAATAAAACTATAAACTATAGCAAGGCCATCATTGTCCTTATGTTTCAATGTGTCTGTTTTGAAAGTGGGAGCACAAAGGATGCCATTTTAAAATTCTTGAATTTCAGGCATTATAAACTTTACCTGAATTGGAACCACAATGAGGAATAACAGCTATCAGCTCAGATATTTTTATTTTAGATTTACAAGGGATTGAAGGAGGAAAATCAATCAGAAATTGATTCCGAGAGCCTTGTAAAAAATTGAAATTCCAGCAAAGAAATTAGTGAGTGATTGACCAAATCCAGTACTGTCTGTATTCAGTTGTTACCTAGGAGTTATTCCGTGAAGATTTTCCTTGTCTTTGTGCATTTATGAGTGGATATTGTGATAGTTGCTGAAAACAATGTCATTGCTTTCAGTTTCTATATCTGTTTTCTTTCTAAACCTAGTAACTTGATAAATGGACATTGCTAAATTTTCACAGAAATTTGCAACTACTTAGTGAATAAATGAAAAATTAGTGCAACCAATACTGAAACCTACTTTATTCTTTACCAAGATACAAAGTTCTTTAACTGATAAGCAGCGGAATAATCACAGATAAAAACAGTCACATAATTAACACAATAATTTTTCTTGGGAAACCCAAGTGGGAAAGCCCACTTCTTGCTGTAGAATTTATTGATAGAGTTAGAGCAAATAGATTTCTTACAAGGCAATCTGCTTCACTATGAAAATCCTCTCGTTCTCACTGCTAAATTAGCTTGAAAATACCTGGCAAACTCTTGACCCAGCCCCTACTTCCTTGCGGCCTTCCTGGCCCTATTTCTTTGCACACAGATCTGGCCCGAATTACTCGCGCATAGGTCTCCTTTGTCTGGCCCGAATTCCTCGCGCATAGATCTCCTTTGCCTGGCCCAAATTCCTCGTGCAGAGGTCTCCTTTGCCTGGCCTGAATGCATTGCGCACTAAGGCCTATCTCTGTGTGCACCAGCAGCCGCTATTATTTAGGACAGACCTCCTAGATCCTAGTGCAGAAATTTCCTATTTCTTAGTGTTGATCTCCACATGAAAGTCACTCTATTCAATGCTGCATATAGGCTCCTCCTAGATACGCTATCACAGAAAGGCTCTCACACACACAAACTCGTGCATACAAGAATGGATAAATCTGTGCCTTTGTCCTTCCTTTTATCAATTTGATCCATTCTAAATCTGGCGAGTACAAATTTAGAGCATGAGTTGAGATTGACTAGTTAACTAAGTCAACTGCTAGATTAACTCGTCTTTACCTCAATCAAGACTGAAGCTCCAATATGTTTTATCTAAAATTTATAACTGCCACTCGATCTGTAGTCAGACTGAAGGAAGGATCCTCATAATTGGTCCTCCAACACTACGCATGAATTTACCATCTCCACGAACTCGTCCATGGTCATAGGAAAGACAAACTCGGTCTTTCCGGCTAAGGTACGAGCCATAGAAGACCTTCTCTCACTACAATTTTCAACACGCCCTCTTAGCAAGGAAGGTGCTTTTGGAAGAACCTCGTCCACCTAGATTTGTCTCCAACACTACCACGTTCTCCGTTGTTGCAGCCACTCCCTTTGAACTAGAAGATTTCCTTGATTCCTGTAGAATCTAATCTGAAGATCTGTTTTTTTCAACCATGCTCTGCGACTCCATCACTTCGATCATAAGTGCCATGTACTCCGTGTACCTTTGTGGCTTCTTCCTTTGGTTGAAGGTGACACTGGAAGATCCAACTCTCTCCTAATCTCCCTTAAACAACTCTTTTGCCCACCTTGCTCGAACTCTCCCTATATTGGGAGTCAATGAATGAGTCGCTGCCTCCACTTGCCCTGGGCTATGCTCCTCATCATCTTGCTGGTGGGCTCACCTGCCAACTAGCCTAGACTCAAATTGAGATACTGTCTGAGGCTCCATCTTGAGAGCTCTATCTTGCAATCGCTCATCCATCACTAATTTACTCTGAGAGCTTCTTGCCTTCCTGCTCAAGGTTTCTCCTGTTTCAGCCTATAGTAAGTACAAATTCTTCTTCCTTACACCTATATGCTTCTTACATCCAGAAGCTAAGTGCTGGAGGTAAGCCTTACCTCTGTTGAAGATGACATCATAACCCTTGTCCTCAAGGGTAGCTACAGAAACAAGATTCCGCTTCAGGCCTGGAACATAGAGGACATCTCTGAGATGAAGAGGATTATTTGACTTCCTCTGAAAATTAACATTACCAACTCCTATAGCTGCATACTTACCATCATCTCCTAGCTCGATTTGAAATTGCACGTCCTTGTCGAGAAAAGTAACTAGTTTTGGTCTTCATTACTGTTGTACTCATTTCAATATGCATCCTATGTAACAAACAAGAAAATAAGAAAGAATTATTTCTATTAAAGCATGGGTTTCAAGCTCATTATTGATGGTTTTCTAGGTAAAAGCATGTTCTTCGTGCTTCTAGGGTTTTTAGGTCTTAGGATTTATTGTTATGAGCCAATGGAGTCAACATCATGTTTATAAGACCTTTCCGGAAAATTTGTAATTGTAAAAAGAATTATTTTGACTTTAGAAAGTCCTGGAAGCTCCAAGAGTACAAGTCGGCCCTGAGATCATCAAGTCGGCCTAAAGGAGGGAATTCGACCCCTTGAGAAGGCTAAATAAAGGAGCAGTTCGACTCCATTTGGTACACACTCACTCACAAGTTCGATCTACAAGAATGAGTTCGATTTATAGCTGGGAAGCAAGAAGGAAAGCAAAGGTCAAGGAGAAGTTGGAAGGATGAAAACTATTGTTTCTGGGCTCAATTTCTCTCACATGTGCGAAATTCTAGGGTTTTTGGGCTGCAGGAAGAGGCTAAAGTTGCAGGAGGATGAAGTGCATCATCTTGTAGTTGGAAGGAGGAGCTATCTTGCTCCAGGAAGGTCTCAAGAGGAGGTTGATCCAGGGTTTCCTTGGAAGCTGCAAGACCAAAATTGTAGTGTCGAAGTTGCAAGTCGAGTAACAATGCTGTAGTTGGCAGGTTGAAGTTGCAAGTCAAGTAGCAGTGCTGTAGCTGGCAAGTCGAAGCTGTAGGGTGCAGAATCAAGGAAGGACTTGAGAAAGGGCCGACGTGGTAGTGGGAGAAGGATTTGGTCTATGGATTGGGTCTTTGTATCTCATTTACCTTGGCTGAGAGCCTATATTTGTGTCCTCTTTTGTTACTGTTATTGCTTGATGAAAGATCTAACTAAATAAGATAAAGTAGATAACTAAAGATTCCCAAGCACTATCAAGGTTAAGGAAAAAAAGATATAATAGATACCGCTATAGGTTTTCTAACACTTCTCCTTTAGGTGGTTGAGATACTTCTTGTTCCTGGTCATGTGGAAGGATGCTTTTGAATCAATATACCATACACTATTGTCTGCTGAGCTTGCCACGCAAGCAATCAATGAGAAATATTTCTCGAACTGGGCAGAAAACGCATCTACCTCCGCTGATGCAGCGACATGATCCTTCCTAGACTCCTTCTGATTAGGACTCTTAGTGGCATAGTGTCCAAACTCATGGCAATAGAAGCACTTGATCTTGCGTAGATCCTTCTTCTTCTTTTTGCCCTTCTAACTGGACTTGGCCTCTCCTAGGCCCTTCTTGCCCTTGGCTTTACTTTTGCCTGCTAGGGCAAAGTTCTCCATGTCCTTTGTCTTCATCGATCTACCTTCTCTTGTCCCTCTCTAGATTTCCTGTTGAACGCAATCACTCTAAAAACTTTCCCAATTGGGAAAATTTTATCTGCCACTCACTGCATCCTGGAAGCCATACCAAGACTTATGGAGTCCCAAAAGCACAAGACTCACAAGGTCTTTTTCAGCTATTGTCTCGCTCACACCATCTAGCTCATCTCAAATTTGAGTGAAATTTGAAAGATATGTGACGATGGGCTCATCCTTGTTCATCCAGATACTTCTTAGATTCTCCTTGAGATCTAGCTTCCTGGCATCACTGGAACCTTGATACAGTTGTAAGATGGCTTGAAACATCTCATACACTATCTTCTTCTCTTGCTTTGATAAACTAGCCCACCCCATTATCTTCCAACACTACTGTGATTCACTCCTTCCAAGCACAAAAAATTGAGGCTCCCTCTAAACTGCGACTTGACCTTAGCCTTAGAAACGATATACTGCTCTTCCAAGGAATTGATATGCTCTCAGTTCTGCTCTGCTCCGACAGATCTGCGCTCTAGCCTCACTGATCAACTTGGTGCTGGTCTTTATCCTAATATCTACTCTGATACCATGTTAAATTTCCACAGAACTTTACAACTACTTAGTGAATAACTGAAAAAATAGGGCAACCAATACTGAAACCTACTTTAACCTTCACCAAGATACAAAGTTATTTAACTGATAAGCAGGGGAATAATCATAGAGATAAAAACACAGTCGCACAATTAACACTAATTTTTCTTGGGAAACCCAACTGGGAAAACCCACTTCTTGCTGTAGAATTTATTGATAGAGTTAGAGCAATTAGATCTCTTACAAGGCTTGAGAACCCCTTGCAAACTCTTGACTCAGCCCCTACTTCCTTTCGACCTTCCTGGCCCTATTTCTTTGAACACAGATCTCCTATGCCTGGTCCAAATTCCTTGGGACAGGTCTCCTTTGCCTTGCCAGAATTCCTTGTGCACTAAGGCCTATCTCTGCGTGCACCAACAATCCCTATTATTTAGGACAAACCTCCTAGATCCTAGCGCAAAAATTCCCTATTTCTTAGTGCTGATATCCACAAGAAAGTCTCTCTATTTAATGCTGCATATAGGCTCCTCCTAGGTATGCTCCAATACACAAACTCGTGCATACAAGAATGAATAAATCTGTGCCTTCGTCCTTCCTTTTATCAATTCAATCCTTGTTAAATCTGGGGATTGCAAATTTAGAACACGAGTTGAGATTGACTTGTTAACTAAGTCGACTGATAGATCAACTCCTCCTTTCCTCAATCAAATCTGAAGCTCCAATTCATTTTATCTAAATTTGTAACTGCAACTCGACTTGTAGTCAGACTGAAGGAATGATCCTCATAGCTGGTCCTGCAACACTACACATGAATTTACCATCTCCATGAACCCGTCCATGGTCAAAGGAAAGACAAACACAGTCTTTCTGGCTAGGGAACGAGTCAGAGATGACCTTCTCTTGCTACAATTTTCAACAGACATATGTTATGGAATTTTAGGAAAGTTAATGCCAAACAGGGGAAAATTATAGTGGCTAGTATTCTAAACTTGACAACTTCTCAACAAATTCTCTAAAGTGTATTCATATGTACTGTCAAAAGTGTAACCACTTGAAATCTTCAACAATATATAGTAGGCTAGTTTTTTAAAGAAAATTTACCTTAGAACTTAGATTAGGAATATTTGCCAACTGTTTAATTTCCTAATATAAGAGTGTTTTCATAAAGTTATCCATGTTTTTTTGAAGTTATTACTGCCTCAAACTCCCATGCAGGTAATTACATAGATTAAGGATATATATTATAGAATTATTGGAAAGTTACTCCCAAGCAGGGGCAACTTAGTGGCTAATATTCCTAACTCGGCTACTCCTCAACAAATTTCCCAAAATGAACGTATTCTCAAAAGTTTAACTACGTGAAGTCTCCAACAATATATAGTAGGCAAGATGTTAGAAAATTTACCTTTGAACTACAAATTTTTTCAGTGATTATTAGAAATGTTTTTCCACTAATTTCCTAATATAAGAGCATTTTCATCAAATTATTGTTGTTTTTCAAAGTTATCACCATCTTCAATCCTCCTAATTCGAGTTCAAACAAGCAGGCAATCACATAGATTATGAAATTGACACAAATTGAATCAAATCCACGTATCATTAAACTTATAGCGACTTTCACCAGGATATGGAGAGGATTCAGGAAGGAGTTCTTGCAAGATGTATTTGTTATTTGATGTCCTTGCAAGAATTTACCTCCAAAACGTATATGTTTAGTTTTTTGTTACATTGGCAAGGATTTTGGCCACCGATGACTCTCCTTTGAGGAGAGCTAATTCTATTGTCAAGGGTATGTCTTCCAAATGAGCAATATAGAATCAGAGTGCACAGTGGGAAATAATTCAGAATGCCTAAAATGTGTCTAAACAAAGTATTATAGGGTTAGTGGGAGAGGAAACATTGTCCAAAAAAATTGTAAAACATAGTCAGCAAAAGGCAAAAGTAAAAGGTGCAAGAACTAAGGACTCATTGAAATAATAGATTTTGCAAGGTTGGATTTTAATATTTGGCGAGGATCCCCTTTTCTAGGTTATGTTGAAATATGTAACTAGGTTCAGTCTTCATAATGATTCATGACATATGTAATCATGATTTAATGTATTTATTGTAAAGAGAGAAATAAATTTATTACTGTCATTGTTGAGGCATGGGTTTCATGCTCAAGGGAAAATTATTTTTAGGTCAAGCACCCATTGAGTGCTTCTAGGGCTTGTCTTTGAGTCAGAGCTCGAAGGAATATCTCAATTCTCCTCCTGATCAGAAGACCGTGTCCCTATTGCTGATGCTGCTGCTGGTCCCTCCTTAGTCTTTAGAGCCTCTTGCTTTTGGTCCTTTGCCACTGTTGGATCCTTGTTGACCATTGTCTTCGTTTATGCTGACATGTAGATCTTGTAGGCCTTTGAAGTCTCACTATATCCAACAAAGACGCCCTTTTCCACTGAGTTCTCCATCTTAGTCCTTTTCTTCGATGGTATGTGGACATAATCTGGACTACCAAAGATGCGAAGGTGGCTCACCTTTGTTTCACTCTTGTGAAACCCTCCTAAGTAGTTTTGTGCCCCAGTGCCTTGTGAGGACTCTTATTTTGCAAATACACATTTGTATTACGTACCTCTGCCCACAAGAACATAAATAAATCTTGATCATGGTTCATGGCCTTGGCTACTTCAATGATAGCCCTGTTCTTTCTTTCTACCACTCCATTCTGTTGCGGATTATATGGCGTTGTCAACTCCTTTTTGATTCCTGCCTCCTTGCAGAAATTCTTAAACTCATTGGAGGTATGATCATCCTCATTCTCTGATCTGAGAGCTTGGATCTTCTTCCTCGTTTGGTTCTCCACAAGAGCTTTGAACTCTTGGAACCATTTGAAGACATCATCCTTGGCCTTCATGAAGTATACCCATGTCCTCCTAGAGAAAATGTCCATAAATGTCATATAATAGCGGTATCTAGTCACAAGCTCCACTGACAGAGGACCACATAAATTGGAATGAATTAAGTCTAGCACAATCTTCAACTTGCTTTTGCTCATTGTAAAAGCAGCCTTGGCATACTTGTCAAGTGTACATCCCTTGCACATTGTATCTTGCTCTACACTGAACTCTATAAGATTGGTGACCATCTCCCGTAACAACGGTAAAGCTCTATAGTGCAAGTGAACATCCTCCTGTGCGACAATTCACACAGGTTATCACTGTCATACACTAGAGCTAATACTAGCTGCCCTCTCAACAAGTACAAGTTACCTTCTTTGCCTCTAATTACTCACCTCATGCTAGGATTAGATCCCTTCGACTTGACAAGTACTCGTCTTCTTGTAAAGCTAACCTCATGCCCCTTGTTTTCCATGGCAAAAATTGAGATTAAGTTCTTTTCAAGCCCTTATACATACAACACTTCGTTCACCTTCATAGGACTCCTAGAATCCAACTTGTACGGTATGCTGTTGACATCCTCTATTGCATGCTTGGCATTGCCACCAAGCTCCACTTGTAGGTCCCTATGCTCTAGAGATGGGGCGACGCTTGGAGAAACGTTTTGGCATGTCCCTCTTTTGGGGAAACTTGTGGAAACACAAGGGGGAATGCTTCCTTAATGTAGAGGATGCATTTCCCCAAAAGGGGTCCTTGTGAGTGACCCCACTCAAAAAAGAGGGGGGGTGTCTGGGCCTTACTAATGCTCTGTCATCCTTTTGCTTGAATTTTTAACATTACCATTAATTGTTTTAGGATGTTTGAGAGTGGTTCCAACCTCATTGGATTTCATATGGAGAAAGTAGAATTTTAGATCCCACTCAAAACCCAAAAAACTTAACAATTTTAAGGATTTCAGGATTGGGGGGATTGCAATGTTTCCATTGGCTTCTATAACGTATGAGGGTATTGAACTAGCATTTAATCAAGACCACCAAGCCCTCTGTGTACCTCAATGTTGGTGGCATTGTTTGTTGAACTCTTCTATCACGACCTTAGTAAAAATGTATTCATCACTCAAACAAAATCTCGATTTGACATGTTAAGCTTTTTCTATCTTATTTTAATGCTCAGAGGTGGTGATATTAATGATAAAGGATCCCAATATAGGCAATGATTTTGGTGATATATAGGTAACTGTTGTAACATGATTTCTTTGGATTGTAGAGGCCATCTAGAGCCTCTTTGTTGATGTACTTTTGGTTCAAAGATGGATTGCACCCAATGCTATTTTGGCTATATGCACCCTTGCTGTCTATCTGTGTGTGTGTGTGTGTGTGTGTCTCTCTCTCTCTCCATATATATATATATATATATATCCATTTTTAAGGTCACGGCCAAACTAGACACCAAACTCATGTATGAGACCCCCTTGTTTGTGGGACAAGAGACCCACCTCCGCACAACGATTTGACTACTAAGTCTATGAAGGCATACATATTCTAACCGCTCTGGTTTTGAACCTGTGACCTCTTAGGAGGAAACACATGCTCTTAAGTCTTAACCATTAGGCCCACTCAAGCTGTATAGAGAGAGAGAGAGAGAAACTTTGCATATTTGTGTATAATGGTTTGAAATCATATAGAAGCACAATGAATATCTGTGTTTTTTTTTCAAAATTTGAATATTTATGTATTTTTTGGTCATTTGATTTTTTGATTTGTTTTTTCTACTAGTTTCTGGTTTTGGGGTCAACCTTTTCGATGACTGGTGAGGTTCTGATAACATTGTTTATTGTCCATCTTTCATTTTTAGTTTTAACTTTTGAGTCTCGACTCTAGATATTGATGACCTCAGATTGAATCTTTGACTTGTCACTCTTTGCTATTTTTGAGTAATTTCAATATACGAGTAATTTCAATTTACTATTCCACTTTAGTACTAATCAGATTCTAGAATGATGAATTTAAATCAATGTATACAATATTTTACTATATCTATTTCATTGTATCATTAATGATGTATGAATAGATGTATTTTATTATTGAATTTGAATTTTGAATCATATATATATACACACACACCCCGATGTTCCCCAGTCCCTCCTAAATTTCCTTAAAATCCACACATCTCCCTATGTGTCTCCTTGTTCCTGTGTCCCTTTCTCCCGGAAACTTTGTGGAACATTGGTTTCATGATTACCTATTATAACCAACAAGACAGTCCTTGCTCCTTTGATAAAATATTTTCCTGTATTTCATGTTTTATCTCACTTTATGCTCTTGGGGTAGCCTAGGGCACTCCTATGGATTTGTATCACTGATTGTACTTCGTAGCTCCATTGACCTACCTTTTGTTCATCTTTTGCACGTTAATAAAATTATATTATCTTATCTCCAATATATGTTGCATTACTGAGTTTTCTATGCACCCATAAAATTTAGAATGGGCTTTTAGCTGTGAGTTTCAATTGTTAGTGTTATTTACTTGCTGATTATGATCTCCACTGTATTTTTGATTCCCGTGATGGAAGGAAATGGGATTATTTTAAGATGTATTTCCAGACAAAGTAACAGTCAATCTTAACATGTATGATGATCAAAATTATCTTCAATTTTTTCTTTTGTAGAATTGCATTCTCTTGCTTAATTTAGATACTTGACGATTCTTTTACCTTTTTAATTTATATCCTGCGCTTTAAGCATCTTTAGGAGATGTGGAACTTACATGGGAAGTTTCTTGTAGCACGGTTGTCTGGGGAGAGCCTGAAAGAACTAAAGGAGTTGGATTCTTCTGTTATTGAGGGAAGAGGATTTCTGTCAGTTTGGCTGGTGCGCCTGAAGCGCTGGACTGTCTCAAAGTCCCAGCATCTTAACTTCTTTACTATTCTTATTCTTGCATCTGTAAGTATCAGAATTTCGTAATGAAGGGCTCTTGAATCAGCTGCGGTACTTAGACTGTACTTGTTGTATCTGCACTTGCTGCTTAGATTCAAATCATGTTATACTACAAGTGTCGTCATATGCATATTTATAGTGATAATAGTATCATGATTTGTTGCGACCCCTAGGGGTCCTGTATTGGGTTAAATGTATATGGTATGACCCAATGGGGGGGCATATATGGGGTCTTGGATGTCATAGGTTGCAAGTAGTCCCATGTTTGAATGGTAAATCCCAGGGGTTAAATTTTCACTTGTACCGTATTTGAAAATATATTGCATCTGACACCGCATGGTGTAAATTATGTCTTTGTTGCAAAAAATGTGCCTCATTTTTATCTTATCCCCTGCTCACTGGCTGTTATTTTGGAATACATTGTACATGTGAAAGTTTAAACACTGGGATTTACCATTCAAACATGGCACTACTTACAACCTATGACATCCAAGACCCCCATATATGCCCCCCCATTGGGTCATACCCCCATGGTGTAAATTATGTCTTTGTTGCAAAAAAAGGTGCCTCATTTCTATTGTTTCTGCTGCTCACTGGCTGTTTGTTTGGAATTCATTGTAATTCTTATTTTCTTTTAAATATTCCTATAGCTTGATTTCTTATGTTTTATTTGCAGGTACCAAATCCCTTGTTTGATCTTGCAGGCATGTTGTGTGGGCAACTTTCAGTTCCGTTCTGGAAATTCTTCATTGCAACCTTAATTGGAAAGGCAATAATTAAAACACATATACAGGTATGCTTCTGATTCCCCTTGTTTCGTAAAGTCCTTAAAGGAGTTTTACAAAGCCTTAACAAGAAGGGGTTTGTATCCTGTTGGTATTGGATAGTTTTCAAGGTTAACTGTATCTTTTCTCATGATTCTCAGGAATAGAAATAAATCACATAGAAAACTGCCCATTTAATGAATATACTCGTATTATTGTGTCTTGCCCGAGATCCTACACGTTGGTAGCAATGTGGAGCATTAATACCATTTTTGGTTAGTTTGCAGCAATGTGGTGCATAAATGCCAGTATTTTTGAGTGAATTCATAGTGGAAATATTCTCATTATTTCATTACCAATGGATAATAACTCATTCTTGCATTTTGGCGTTTCGATAATTGCACATATCATCAATATAAATGAATTTCTTGAAGAGAATATTGTTTCCAAAAGGAAAGACTGTCACAGTAACAAAAGATCTGTGTGGTAACTGTTACTTTTTGCATAAGTATTATTATAAATTGTAAAGTAAAACATAGATTACTAGCTGGCAGCATTTTGAAGGCAGCCTGCCATCTGTGCCACTTATGTGATTCTGTATAGAGGATCCCAAAAAAGTGTCATACCTTTTCAATCCCTAGAGGAGTGCCATAGTTGTCTCTTATGTGGGTTCTTCTTTTTGCACATAAAAAAGGTATCATCCACTTCAAGCTTGCACATAGAATGAACTGAAGTGGTTATCTTGTTCTTCCTTATTTGCGTCATTCAGAGGGATGAATTGGTTCATTGATGCAAGAAAGCAATAATTATTACACATTGATTAGTGTTATCCAAAGTGGGATACCTTTGTTTGTTAAGGAAACTGATTGTGCATTTCCTCCCGAAGTGAATGTATGATATATTCAATACTCTTTTGGCTCCATTCTTCCTATCGTTGAGCTTCCAAGAGAAATATAATAGAAAGGAATCAACACAAAATCTTAATCATGCAATAAAGAGAGAGTCCAAGAATAACAGAGCAGAACACTTGATAGTGCCCTTAAGATAAATAACTTTAAAGTTTTTATGATAAAGTGATTCACATGGATGTTAAAGTTACAAATGAGAGTGGGTGTATAAATACCTAACTTGAGAGTTAGGGCACTTTCCCCTGTAGGGGTTATGGAGGCCACATATACTAGGTCGCCGTTATCATCACAAAATTTTGCACCCTAGAGCAAAGCCTTCACAAGGTGCA
Organism: Pinus taeda; assembly: GCA_000404065.3. NCBI lineage: Eukaryota > Viridiplantae > Streptophyta > Pinopsida > Pinales > Pinaceae > Pinus > Pinus taeda. The sequence goes on from APFE031139826.1 coordinate 63,222, forward strand.
AAGACTAGTGGAACATTAGAAGTGTTGTCACTGTCACCTACGCAATGCCTTTCCTTATTTTAGTTTTGGACGAGTCCAACACAAGGGAGGATTCCCTAGTAGGACTTGGGGTTTCTAAGGCAAAACACAATCAAGTCTAAGGTCTACTAAGTAGCTACTTGATTCACCACAAATTAAATATTGCAAACAAGTTTTGGATTAGATGGTTACTCAAAATAAATTCCAGATTTGACTTTTACTTTCTTCAACGCTGATTTAGGGTGTTTATCAAGTTGTTATCTAATGCAAAATATCCCCAAACAAAGTAAATCTGAAAATTACTAGTGATTGTTATAAAACTTGTTTAAAAGGTTAAAATAACCACAGTAAACAAGTCACGTCAGCAGTACACTTTAGGCCTTTAAACATGTTAGTATCTAGTAAAAAATAAGGCTAAAACAATGAATAAATATAGGGTGTGAAATCTGAAAATTAAAGGACATGTGAAATCTAAAAATTATAAATGAGCTGGGTTGATATTCCGAATAAAATAATTTTAAGTCAAGAAAATGCAAGAAAACCATAGGATTTTAGGTAAAAAAATATGCAAGAAAAACCCAACACATCTTGTTTTTCTTGATGGCTGAAAATTAAATGTAAGTTAAACAAACCTAGATTTACCCTAAAAGAAAGATAAAATTTGAAAATTTGAATTTGAGATTTGACTAGAAGAGAGGAGTAATTGTTTTGGGCATATGGGATCAACGAAGGACTCCCTTGAGAAAGTGTAAGTAGAACTATGGTGATAGTTATGGCTGTTCTCTACAAACCCTAACAAATCCGCCTAGTGCCTTACAAGCTTTAAGATAGTTTAAAGGACTTGTTCATGAAAAATATTCTTCCGAGAGACTTGAAGAAGGGACTTGTTCATGAAAAATATAGAGTCCACCACCATTACTAGAGAAGTACAACTTCACTCCCAATCATTCATAAACATTCACAAGTATTAATTGAGATCACTCAAGAAATCGACTCATCCACAAAACCCTAGCCAAGAACATCCATGAAATCTGTAAAGCTTCTACAAGACATCATCCTTAAGAATCCACTCTAATTATCCATTCATAGAAAAAATATAGAAGTCATATTACACAAGTAGTGTTCTTCACAAATTGTAGCAATGATTCACAAATGAGAAGTGCTTCTTTATTTATATGAGAGGTCTAGCACTCTTTTCATTATAATAATATATTTTCCTATCTTTTATCCTAAGAAAATTTAAAAATACCTTTAGCTCTGCACATAAGCCCTAGATAGAAGGCAAAAATACATAAAATATCCATAGTACAAGAATGGATATGTTAAGGGACCTTCAACAATGCTCCCAAAATGAAGAAAACATGCTCAAATTCCAAATCATCAATGATGCTCCCAAAATGAAGTAAAACATGTTCAAATGCCAAATAATCTTTCATAAGTGCATGATCAAGTCAAATGTGTGGCATGTGTGGGTTCCCAAGAGTGGATGACTCACTCAAATATATAATATAAGTTAAAATATGCTTCAATTTTGGTCAAGCCATATTTTGCAGATATCCATCAATCTTGGAATAACATGCTTTTGGTGCCTACTTGAGTCCATACAAGGCTCTCTTAAGATTACACACATGGGACTCCTTGCCTTTTACCTTAAAGCTTTGACTCTGCTTTATGTACACTTCTTCCTCAGAGATCCCACTAAGGAAAGTTATCTTCACATCCATCTAATGCATCCTCCATCCCATAAATGAAACCAAGGACTTAAAAACTGGAATTCACTCTCTCTCTCTCTCTGGGAGAACCTTCTTGCCACAAATCTTGCTTTGAATTTCTCAATGCTGCTATATGCAACATGCTTGATCTTGTACAACCACCTAGAGGCTGGAATTCAAAATTGACTTCACTATGTCCCCATGGAGGTGTACTCCACCATGGCGTCTTGCCATACTTGCTAGTCTGAATTCTCCTGAAAACCCAAATTCTAGGAATCTAGAATGTTACTCCTTAATGTCATATAGTCTAGAAACTTCTTCAGAGGTTTTCTCTGTCTAAAAGTGCTCCTAGGTGTTTCAACTTGCTCATGAACATCCCTAAATGTTTGACTAAAGCATTGAGGTCTTCTGACAAAAGTAGAAGGGGCTCGTGTCTTCCCCTCTTCACTGGAAGGTTATTGGACTGCCTTGGAAATCGCTAGTGACCTTGGATCAACTTTTGGAGGTTCTTGCCCTTCATCCTCTATCACTGGAATAGGCTCATGTACTTTCTTGTTGCAAAGTCTTCCTCAAACATTACATCCTAGCTCACTACTATCTTCCTCTACTCTAGAATATAGACCTTGTAAGCCTTTGAAGTCTCATTGTAACCCACAAATAAGCCCTTCATATTGGAGGGCCCCAACTTGTTTCCCTTCTCTACTAGTGCTTTGATGTAAATTGGACCAAGGTTGCTTGGAAGTAGGAACAAAAGTGAAAGCGAAAGCGAGAGCGACATTTTTTAGAAGCTTTTGGGTCGAGAGCGATTTTGGGAGCGTTATATATATATATGTATATATGTATGTATATATATTGATGCATATATGTATGTATATATATTGAAGCATAAAAACATAGATTAAACCATATAACATCAATCATCTAGTATTTATATTCTTCATCAACCACAGGTCCACAAGTTACAACATCTCGATTCTCATCAATCTTAAAGTTTCAAAATTTATTGTATAACATTTATCAACACTAAAGTTGTACTTGTAACCATTATCAAACTATAACAAAGAATATCAAACATGAAATGAAACGTTTCAACTTTCATGAAGCATCATATTCATAATTCATTACTAATGTGTTATAATTTCCAACTTCAAACTTCAAACTCAAATTGTCATATATTGTTTATGAAAAATACCATAATAAATATGAACGAGTCAATAGTTATAAAAAGTATTAGAAACTAGAAAAGACAAGTAAATCTGCTATCTATTAATTTTTTTTGCTATGAGGAACTTCTAATTTCGTTTCTCGTGATCTATGAACAATGGGAGTCTCGTCTCGCATAGTCAGACGACCACGCCAAGAGCCAGAAGGTGCATGACCTCCATGCAATGTTGCAGATGGAGGTGGCGACAAAGTTGGTGCAACTTGAGCACTGCTAGTGGATGATGGGGGTGACATGGCTGTTGATGCTACTTCATCCTCATCATCCCAAAATTATGCTTCCAATTGTTCTAAATGTAAGGCTCCATCCTACGAATTATCCTCCTTCGAGTTGTTGTCCCAAGCGATATGTGCTCTATCAAATCGAGCCCGCTCAAATTAATGTGTCAACAACCTCAAGCTGTAGTGTACATAAACTAAGCTTTCTGCTCGGTTTTCATCAAGGCAATTTTTTTTGACATTTTGGATGAAGCTATAGGTGCTTCAACACCTCCCTGCAAAAGAAGTATTAACCACTTGTGAAAGCACTTTAATTGCCAATTTTGCCAAAGGTCCCTTGTAGTCATGCATGTTCCACCATTCAACATGATCCAATCTATCTTTATCATCGATTGCATGCAAAGAACTAAACAGTCCAGTTTGACTGAAGTATTTGCTTGATTCTCCATGCAATCTAGCACACTCCCATAGGAGCAACTTGTCTAATGCTAACATATATCCATTTTGTACCTCTAGATCTGTATGGGGTTTCATCCTAACCCCACCCCCAGGTGCAGGTTTGGCCAACCAAGATGGAGAGTAGCATTTTGGCGTAAGAACATATGCCAAGGCATTGAGTGGAACATTAAGATTGTCCCACCTTTTGACCACATGTTTGTGAATATGATCATACAAGATGGGATCTTTCGGACATACATCAAGGCATGGAGTGGAACATTAAGATTATTCCACCTTTTGACCACATGTTTGTGAATATGATCATACAAGATGGGATCTTTCGGCTAAACAATATCTTTGATTTTCCCTAGCATGCTATCCATCTACTTCTACAACTCCCCAATCATCAATCCATCTATATCTGCAAAACCAATCATGTTATAAATGGGCTTGGTGAACTGCAAATCATTCTTCACACTTGCCCAAAACTGACCATCAGGAACAATGTCCTCCACCTCTTGAAAATCTTCCTTGTCAGATGCAGTTGCAACCTCGTCCTTCAATACCTGCCATGATTCACTTGTTATCATGCTAGCCAATGCCGCTTTTACCTTCAAAAGGTGCTTAAAGGTGAGGTAATAGCTAGCAAATCTAGTCTTTGTAATCTTCAATAGGTCCAACCTTGAGTGGCTGCGGAAAAGGGCCATGGGCATTTCTATGATTGGTAATAAATCTTATTATGCACTTGCCTTTCTTGTACAATGAACCAATCCATTTGTATTGAGATTCCTTTATCTTAATAATGTCACACATCAAAAGGTTCATTATGTGAAGTTTGAACCAAACACCCAAATCAAAATATGTTGGGGTATCTATCCTCAATGATTGCTCCAGCTACCTTATAATTAGAAGCATTATTAGTAATGACTTGGATGACGTTGTATGGCCTAATACTTTCAATTGTTTGAATTAATGGTTTTGCAATGTTGATGACAATCTTGAACTTATTTGAGTAGTCATAAGATGAAAGGAACATTGCACCAACAACAATCACACCAAGAACACTTATCAAGGGCTTGCCTTTTACATTTCTCCAACCATCAGATACAATGGATACCCCATATTCATTCCAAGCATTTGTGAATTTACCCAAAGCATTTTTTATTTTTGCTTTTTCCTGATCAGGTCCCATGGTTGTAGCTTTGTCATATCCAAGGCTCTTGTATCCTTTAGGGACATCATTGATGGTGACAACCATTACATGCCAATAAGGTGAGCGAAGAACATTGAATGGTATGCCACATGCAAAGAGAGCGATTTTTTTTTTTTGCATACACACTATATCCCTACAACCTTGATTAAGGAGTTATGATATTGTTCTACGCCTTAAAGGGATGTCTATGCCTATGGTTGCAAATCCACTACCATGGGTGGACGCTGATGGAGTTCTTGCTCTATGTGTGCTAGTGGTGTCATGTTCACACTTTGATCTTTTTGATTTGTGTTGTGCTTCCTCCTCTTCCCTTATATATTTAGATCTATGTTGTGTTGGCACATTTGCACATGTTTTGATTCTTATTTGCTTATTTCCATCCCATGGCCTTTTCCCGCATAGATGATTTCTGTCACGGGTATATGAACTCGTGTAAGTAGATTTGCAATGGGGGCATACAAATTTAGTGGTTCCATGGCCACCCCTTTTCCCTCCTCCAAGCCTTGTAGCATATTTCCTCAAGGTTGTTTGGTCTACCCTAGTTTTCTTTCCATCATCTTCTCTCCCATTATCCTCCTCTTCCTCTTCTTCTTAGTACTCCTCTTCTGCAAAGCACCTCATCCACCACTACCCACTTTTTCATCATCTTCATCACTTCTTCCCCTTCTGTTTCCCAACACCACCATCATAGCAAAAAATGGAACCAACAAGATAAGGCTACAACAAAAATGAGGTAGGAATGGGAAAGAGCAGGAGAAGAGAACATCTAGATTCTAGATTCATTCAACATATAAAAAACACAAATGTGACATGGAAAATAAAAGAATGGGATTAGCCCCTACCTCTTTGGTTCTCCAATGGTGCTGGTAGTCTTCAATCTCTCAAGCTCTCACAAATCGAAATCCTCAATCTCCCTTACAAGTTCCCATAATCTCCCTTCAATCTCCCACAAGCTCCTCAAGCTCAAACCCTCTCAATCTCTTTCACACTCATAAAATGATGTTATGTCGGAGGCGAGGATGCCTGTTATTCTTTTTGGCCCCTCCCATTTCCCTCCAAAAAAGAAAATTCCCCCTCTTGGCCTCAAACTGGCGTTTTTGGGTATCGGAGCGGTTTTTTTTGGTGGGACCAATCGCTCCCCCAAAAATCAAAGGGCACAATTTTTTTGTGGGAGTGTGCTCTCGAAAATTGCTTCCAAGTGGGAGCGATTTGGGAGTGCGCTCCCTAGGCTCTTTCGATTGGAGTGTGCTTCGGGAGTGGGTGCAAGGGGGGGAGGGTGCTCCCTTGCAACCTTGAATTGGACAACCAAAGATGTGGAAATCACTCCTTTTCCTTCACACCAATCACTGCTCCATTTAGTGGCTTGTTCTCGAAGATCTTTTGAAGCCATCGGTTTTGGATGTATATTGCTGTGTTGCATGCCTTTGCCCAAGAAAACATCGACAAGTCCTTGTTTTGTATCATAGCCTTAGCAACCGTCATGATTGGTTGATTGTTTTGCTCTTCAACCCCATTTTTCTGTGGGTTGTATAGAATTGTTAGCTCCCTCTTGATTCCCGCCTCCTTGCAAAAGCCTTCTAACTTCTTGGAGGTATACTTTCCACCATTGTTTGATCTCAAGACCACATCATTGGTCTTTAAGAAGTAGATCAAAATCTTGTGAGAGAAATCATCAATAAAGGAAACATAATACATATTTGTTATTGATGCTACTGACATCGGTCTAGAAACATTTGAATAGAAGTAGGTTTAAAATCCCCTTAGACTTACTATTGCTCCTTGGGAAAGCAACCTTGGCATGCTTTCCATGCGTGCACCCTTTGCATACACTGTGCTGCTCAGTACAAAATGATGGAAGACCTGTGACTATCTCCCTCAGAATATGAAACACGCTGTGATGCAGGTGCTCCATCCTCTTGTGTGACAAATCACACAAGTTGTCGCTATTATGCACCAAAGCTTAAACATGTTCACCCTAAACTTAAACAAATTAATGTTGCAAACATCGGCATCGGGATAAAATCTACAAGGGTCTGGAAAACCAAAAAATTGTAAAAATCGGGAAATTATAGGTAAAAATCGGGAAACATCGGCAAAATTAAGATACCATCAAAATATTGGTAAAAATCGACAAACATTGGCTAGGCCAAAAAGTCGCGATTTCGAGATAAAATCGGGATGTTCTCAACACTGATACAAATTACCTTATCAAACCCCTATTACCCAGGCTATATCTGGGCTAGGATCCTTTGGCCTGATGAGGACACGCTGGTTCTGAACTTTATTGCAAATCTTTTATTCTCCACGACTGAAACTGAAAGCAAATTCCTCCAGAGACTTAGAACAAACTTATATAATCAAGATCTAAAGAATTACTTGATTTGAGCTAGAAGGGAATAGTACCAACTCCTGCTACTAGGTATTTGGCATCATTACCAAGCTCAACATGTAATCTTGGGCCCTGCTTCTTCAGATTATAAAACAATTACCATGTTGATGTCATATGTTGAGATGCTCCACTGTCCACCACGAATCCCTTAGAATTGCGTTGGTAGAAAGAGAAGATATTATTGAGAAATCTTTCTTGAACTTCGCGGCAAGCATGTTCGTCTGAATTTTTGCAGAGACTACTACTTGCTTTTGCCGCTGTTTCCTTTTACTCTCTCTTCTTTGGACACTGTGAGGCATAATGACTTGTTTTTGACAGGTGAAGGGACTCCTAATTCTTTCCCTTACCCTTGTTGGGTCCTTTATTACCACCCTTCTTGTTGGCCTTTGATTCCATCTGAGTCTCCTACTGGATACAGTCATCCCAAAGCGTAATTACCTGTGACAAAATGGTTCCCATGAAGGCAGGAAACCATTTAGTGCCATGTTTACTAGCTTTGTATCTGGAATCTTCTCTCCAACAATTGCACACCGATCGTGAATTTGTGTGATCTCCATAAGATAACCGATGAATGTGTTTGATCTAGTCATTTCTATGGATCTGAGTTTGTTTTGCAATATCATCTTTTTGTTTATGTTCTGACTTTGGGAAAGACTAACCAGGGCATTAAACGTGCCCATTGTATTCTTTTCGATACATGAAGAATCAGATACTATTTTATGGCATCCAAGATCATCTGCTTCGCCTTCATTTCCTTAATGATGTGAGTTGCCAAGTCCCATGAATCCATAGGTGAAATCACAACGGCCTTGACATATTTCATATATCATTTCTTTTATTAAGAGTGTAACCTACACCTTCCATGCTGAGAAATTCAAGTCACCATCCAATCTGTCCTCAAACCAGATGCCCGTTGCTCCCATCTCAGAGATATATTGCACAAACTCCTAAATCAGGAAACAAAACTTCGAAATTTTCTTATTGCTGGTTCTTCCAAGCAATAGATTTACTACTGCAAATCCTTGAGAATCTCAATCAGAGATCATGCTCTGATACCATGTGACAATTTCAAGCCGTAGGTGACTAATTTTCTTACAATCTCAATTAAACAAGTAGATTGCTGAATTTAATTAATGCTGAAATTAAATTTCAAACTATAGCATCAACCACACAAGCTAGAAATTAACAGTGGAAGCATGAAAATTAATTTCACACATGCATGGGCGATTACTCCTTCAAAACAGCTTTTCATTTTTTCAAAGAAAACTTACAAGGAAACCTCCATACACTGCCCAAAAAATTAGCACTGCATGGATACCTAAAACACATTGAATTGAGCTTGTACAACCCGCTGAAAAACTAGAAACAGTGGAAAATTGCTGTATGAGTTGCAGGACAGCTTGTATGGCCTATCTGTATGACTGTATGGTACTATCCAGATTCCATATGACTGTACGGATCCATATATTGCTGTACGTATAACTGTACAAACTTATGTGCTACTGTAAACATCTCTTTTCTTGCTGCCTACTCTCTCTCCCTCTTTGTCACTCAACTTGCTCCACCGTTCAAGTGTGTTGAAAGCCTCTACCTTGCCCTATCTTTATAGTTTTTAGTGGAGAACCTAAGTCATGCATGAGATACAATTTTAGACACAACTGCTAAATGTAAGACTTTCACTTTTTTTTTTTTAGCTTAAAGGGAATTAGAAAATAGAATACTTTTTCCAAAACTAGAATTACTTTTCGAAAATATCTCGAACTATTTCTCCTATGGGCTATAGTTTTTAACAAAAGGCTGGGTAGTTATTTGATTCTAGATGTTAAATTACTAGCAGGTTATACATTCATCGTTCTGTAGTATGCCTTTTCTAGCGTATAGATATTTCATATTTCTGAAGAGACTGGAAAATGTTATTTTCAAAAAATATACCGTTATTGAGGCTTGCTATTTTCAGATGATATGTTCACTATATGATCTATGAAGTATACTTATAAGACAAATATTTTGGAGTTAGTATTTTATTCTTGGCACCTTTGATAGGGATTCTAGTTCTAAGCATATAATTGGAGTCTTAGTACTTAGTAGCACATTATTATATATATTGTGTGTGTGTGCAGATAGAGGATCAGTATTGAGATTATTAGTGTTGAGGCCTTCTTGGCTTAGTTTCCTATTCTCATGGAGTAGTAGAGATCCCACCTCTAACTATCTCTATTATTGTACTTAGTTGCTAGTTCTGAGGATCTTGTTGAGCATTTCACTCCTAGTTTGTTGAGGTAGTTCTCTTTGTTAGAAAATCGGAAAGGTAGAAAGATTTTCTTATGGTGATAATTGCTTGTGATATTTTTATGTTCTTATTAACTTTCTTATGTTCTTTTATCTTTTTTCCATAAGCAATTATCAAAAGCAAAACACGAAGATCAGGGACACCAGATGTAGGCGGACAGTCAAGGCTAAAACCCTTATATAGGGGAAAACCTAGTTAAGAACTCTTCCATCAGTAATTCAAATTGAGATGGACCAAGACCCTAGACCAAGATACCTTCTTCATCCACCAAGTCAGCCTTCCAAGATGATGTAGTAGTCTTGTTCTTATCTACCAGCTTTTGCCCAACAACAATCTAGCAATTCGACTTCCAGTTGCAAACTTTCGATCCCCAACAGCAGAATTTTGGTCTCCCAATTAGTGCAGAATTTCGGCCCCCTTCCAGCAGTTGCACAACTTCACACGTGTGGGAAAGAGAGAAAATTTTGACTTCTTATGCTTGTGAAAGACCTCCTTTGCTATTCTTCTTCCTCTTCTTCTTTGAAATTCACACTTTTTCTGGCCCCAGAAGTTACAAATTGAAGTTGTTGTGAGTGAGTGACAAATGAGGTTGAAATGACATTGAGTTGCTGCCTTTATATAGTGATTTTGCTGACCAGATTTAGGCTGACTTGGTGGAGTCCTAGAAGACTTATTTTAATAGAAAATAAATTTCTTTCTTGGCGAATAATTACCAAGAAGGATTCTTTACATTATGACATGGACAAGTACACTTGACACAAACCCTAAAAGCCTGCAATGGACGCTTTGACCTAAAAGCAATTGACCCAAGCATGAAACCCATGCTTTAATAAGTCAATTTTAATAATAATAAAATTTCATTTTTCTTCTTTTGATAAATACATTATATTGTGACTTGAATACATTTATGAAGACTGAACCTAGTTACATTCTTCAACATTTCTTCTTAATTAGGGAGGTATTCATAATTACAACCATATAGAGGTACCATATACTTTACCAGGGTTATCTATCCGGGTGGGACTAAGATGGACAAAGCATTGAACCAGTATAGGTACCATCAAGCTTACTAACTAACCATCATCCTGAGGATCAAACTTATTGTGTGTGAGTGACAAATGAGGCCGAGTTGCTGCCCTTATATAGTGATTCTACTGCTCAGATTTACGCTGACTTGTCCAGTCTGAGGCCGACTTGGTAGAGGAGTCCTAGAAGACTTATTTCAATAGAAAATAAATTTCTTTCTTGACAAATAATTCCCAAGAAGGGTTCTTTACATTGTGACATGGACAAGGACACTTGACACAAACCCTAGAAGCTGGCAATGGAGGCTTTGACCTAAAAACAATTGACCCAAGCATGAAACTCATGCTTTAATAAGTCAATTTTAATAATAATAAAATTTCATTTTTCTTCTTTTGACCAATACATTATATTGTGACTTGAATACATTTATGAAGACCGAACCTAGTTACATTCTTCAACATTCTTGATGTAAAGCCATATAAGCTAGTGTCTGCTTAATGAAAATTCAGTTATAAGTTTTTATTTTGCATCTTGTGTGTAGAACTCTGCTCATGAGTGGACTTATTCCAAACCATTGGTATCAGAACAGGTTAGATCTGTTTGGGAATCTTGTTTCCCTTAAAAGGAAGAAATTTTCCTCTTCCATTCTCATTAATATGTAATTATTAATGTGAAAATTACAGAAACTTATTTTTGGTTGAGTTCATTTTAAAAATTTGTTGATTCAACAATCTGCATGTGGCCGTGCTATATTTGTTTTAGCTTATTTGGCTTCAGATTTGATCGTGTTGCAGTTATCTGCTCTTCAGACACCATTGGGGCCTCTCACAAAATTTGTGGGCATGGATTTCAATCTCAGTGATTCATATCATACCTTCCTCTTGCATATCTGTACACTTTATAATTGGAACTTGTCATCTTCATGTGAATCTCTGGTATTTAATGATAAAGAGGCTTTCACCGCACTACAGACCTCAGTATAAGTGTCCGTAGCAAGTGCTCCGGTCCTCAATCTATACGTGAAGCTTGTTGCTTTTAATATGCCTCACGATATGGGGAAATGCTCTATCCACCTAGGTATCATCGATCTGCCCCTTCACCAATCTGCAGACATCAACACTTATCCACAAATCTACCTGTGTTTCATGCCCTTCTCATTGGATCTGCACTCCAAAATTTGGTTGAGCAGACTACCATCAACCAGCGCATCTTGATGTGCTGGTTTTGATGTTTGTAAATTCTTGGTTTAAGCCACTTTCATTTTGCACGAAGTCTGTTGTATCAAATTTGCTTGGAGCCAACGCCAAGTACATCATTTGAGGTGAGTGGTGTGTTATGTGTGGGAATAAACAGCTTGATCATAACCTCCATGCGATTCTTTGGGGTTTTGTTGTTTGCAGCCTTAGTTCCTGTTACCCAATGTATATAGAGGGGTAACCATAGGAGAAATTTTCTCACATGTTGCATATTTCAAGCCAACAACCTCATGTGGCCCTCAGATAGCAGCCTCTCAGATACATCTCACTCATTATTGGTCAGCCCATTCACTTGATTAACACACTTATCTGATGAAGGTGGTTCAATGACCATTAGGTACATTAGCCATTGCTTCATACAAAGTACTTAGATTTAATGTTATAGGAATCTAAGTAAGGATCTTGGGTTGAAGTCAAATCTTGGATCATGACGTTTGGAAGTTATACTTGTTGTCTTATTTCACCTTTGTGGTCATCCTTTCTTTCTAGTCCATTGTCATCACTATGGGGATTTTTTCCACTGTCCAAGAGGGGTATGAATAGGAGGCTTTGATTGAGAAAGTGTGTCCCATGCATATCATGATCTATCGAAATAAAAAGGACTTGAAATGAACATCCTAGCCTCCATGATTAATGAACTGCCCATTCTAAAGGCTAGTTAAAGGGTGGAAAATGTAGTGTCGAGGAAAGGGTAACTCAAGTAATGCAAGCGCTTCCTCCACAAAGGCACTCATGGATGATGATCTTGCATAACACATGTATAAGACGATGACACCTCTAATGAGGCCACCCTGACCATATCACTTATGATTTACACCTATTGATTGAAGGGTTGGCCTAGGAGCTATGCCTTACCCTGCGGCCGGGAGCATGTAATAGGGCTAGTTGATGACCCTCCCATACCTAAATTTGGTAACTTGTATGAAGTCTTAAACTAGTGTGAAGTTTGAAGAAGATAGTTGATGTAATATACTTGCATGGATTTTGACATCAAATATTTTTCAACTTTTTATGCTTCAATGACCCTTGTATGCATATTTGTTAGTCTTAGTTGACTCCTATGCTTGATGATGATCTAGACATGTTTAGGGTCCTTTGGAGGATGTTGATGATGCTTCTCCTACACTTGATGGATGATGCTATACAACATTTGGATGGTTGTCCACTTGATGGTGGACATTGGACACTTTATGAAGAGCATTGGGCTTGATGGTGAATTGGCATACTTTTGAGACACTCCACCCCATGGACCCTGGATGTTGCCACTCAGGGCTAGCACATTGCACATAAGCTTGATGTGGCACCTTATGCATGACGTGGGGGGTTGGATGGATGTTGCCACTCGGGGCTAGCACATTGCACATAAGCTTGATGTGGCACCTTATGCATGACGTGGGGGGTTGGATGGATGATGTTAGGCTTGATGAGGCACTTTTGATGATAAGACATGACTTTTTGATGATTCATCGAACCTTATTAGGAGACGCATGTCTTTTGGAGATATAACATCACCCTTCTTATGGCTTTACAATCACGTGTGATCTTCTGGAGGGATTTTTTTTTTCATGTTTTATCATTGTCTTTTCCTCTTTGAGGCTATGTTGGGCTTGAGGAGGCACCTTTTGATGATAAGACATGACCATTGGGTGAGGAGACTTGCTTTTTTGATGTTTCATTGCACCTTTTGAGGAGAGACATGACTTTTGGAGATATGACATCACCTTTCTTGAGGCTTTACAATCACACATGTGACCTTTTGAAGGGATTTTTTCATGTTTTATCATTGTGTTTTCATCTTTGAGGCTATTTTGGGGCTATGTTGCAAGAAATGTGGAAACCCCCCATACTATCCATGTTTTGGTACAGTAACCCGAAAACATGTTGCATGCACCATTCAACGTGTTTCAACATTCATATGACATGTTTCGCCATTTGTACAACCCGTGTGGGGCTGCAAGGCATGCTTGTGTAGCCTATTTTTGGCTTGGGACTCGCTAAAATTCATTTTCAAGTGATTCATTTTTTTTAGTGATTAGGTTTTAGTAATATTTTTTGGAGTTTACTGCTTACATCCAATGCCTTTTGTTTAAATGTTCCTAAGCCTTGGCATTTGCTCATTTATTCATGAATCTGTATTCTAAATCATAATGTTAAAATCAGAACTTAAATGCATATCCCTATTTCCTAATGTTTTAGGGGTCACGTTTCGAGTGTGTTTCTATTTCAAATACATAGTACAACCTTTGATTACAATACCACCAATTTCCTTAAAAAGACCCGATACAAATCCCATTGTGTTGGATGATATTGATCCAACTTCAGAATGGGTAGAAGAGTCTTGTCAACGAAGTTTGATGTTGATTTTGATATTGATGCCATGGAATGGGGGTTGGTTGATGCCAATGCAGATCTAGTAGTTGAACAAGGAGTTGACGAAAGCAAAGCACGTAGCATGGCACATGCAAGCACTAGTCATGCAGCTTGGCCAACTCGTGCTTCTACTAGTCCTAGAACTACTACTACGATTGAGGTTGCAAATGTCCTTGAGGAGTTTGAAGACTCCGAGCTAGATGATATTTTTGTACCCCTGTTGATGATCCCATTTCTAGTAGTGATGATGATTTTGATGATTGATCATGTTGATCAATGATTTGTACTAGGAACACTACTTGTAGCATGGTTTTTGGACTCTAGAGGCCATTTAGAGCCTCATTGATTATGTATTTTGATGTTGATATGTATTGCACTTGGTGTCATTTTGAGATATTCACCCTTACATGGTATATAGATGAGCAAACCTTGTATATTTTGTCTCTGATGGTTTGGAATCTTAAAAATATTTTTTGCATTAAAAATTAATTATTTTTATATACTTTTTAAAAACCGATTCGTTGAATCTGAATCAATCCAAGTTGAAACCGAGTTGATAGGTGGCTGCATCGAAACCAAGTTGATAGGTGGCCACATCGAAACCAAGTTGATAAGTGGCCAAGTCAGCTATGATGGAGACCCTTTGGAAAACACTCCGCATGCCCTTAGTTGATTCTTGTAACAACCCACTTTCAAGTTTGATAATAAGATCTACATTCCCTATTTTGATGTCCCTTTTTTGATGGTTTGCCTAATGGTGAGAAGTTCGATGCATGGATTCAAAGGCTGTATTTTTTGACTTGGCAAAATATTAATTCAGAGCATAGGATGATAGCTATTCAAAATTCATATGGGTGATCAAGCTCTCACATGGTGGCACTCCCATGTTCAAATACTAAGTTTATCTGATTAATTGGCTATTAAACTTTGGCTTGACTCAATGATAATGTGGAAGAGATTTCATTATCTTAGGTCCTGTTGTTGTAAAATCTAGTAGCCTAGTGCAAAGCCTCACGAGGCACTCTAGGCATCAGGCAACAATGAGATTAACTACCACTGTCACCTCAGTAGCTTCTTCCATGCTGTTTTGTGGTCAGATATAATCCACACAAGGGAGGCTTCCCCAACAATGCTTAGATGTTAGATGACTATAGAATCCTAAGCCAAATAGCTCTCTAAGGAGCTTGCAAACTCACACCCCAGAAAGGTCTTTTAATAAAGGAAGGCTCTAGGTGAGAGAGAAAAGATGGATTAAAGGAAACTAATGGTTATGCAGAAGAGATCAAGATAAGTCTTATATATTTCCAAGTTAGCTTTCCCACTAGCCACCATCAATTTACAAATTGCTATTATAAATTAGGGTTTTAGGAGAATTTGATTTTTTCTTACAGCATGCAAAATATAACTGTGATAGAAAATAACCATCTAAAGGTATGAACAAGAAGGGACCTAAGGCTATTAAAAGGGGGTAAACAAGGGATAGGTCAACAATATGTTTTTGATGGCTGAAAATGCACAAAACAGCAAATAAGACCTAGAATTCAACCCTAAAATGGGGGTGAAAAATGCATGAAATGATAGATGTAATGGCAAACTCTAGGACAATAACATTTAAGTGCAAATTAGCTATAAAGTGCAGATTTAACCAAACCCTAATCCTAGTTTACCATAAAATAAAGAATTGCAAAAATTGAGTTGATCATCACACAATGACTAGTTCCTTCAATCAATTGGGCAAATGGGTCAGTAAGACAATGTTAAAATGTTGAGGACCTTGGATAGAGAGGGGGGAGTGAGTTTGCTTAACCTCCAAAACCTACCAACTTAACTATTTTAGGAGATTTAAGGTCAAAGGTTGCAATCTAAGGTATCTGCATTATACCACCATTTGGCAATATATTCAAAAGCAACTTCTTTGCATTACTTCTTCCAATGGCTATCTAATGTGGGGTGAGTGTGGTTTGGAGTGTGAACTTGAGAGGCATTAATAGAGGCAGAGCCAGGGGAAGGTGTGAAATAACTCTGAATGTTCTCTTAAGGTGGATTGTGAGAGTCAGGGAGGGGAGGAACATAATGGAAGGGGTCTTGGACATTGATAGAAGGAATAGAGGAAGAGCCTTCAAATTCAAAACCACTACTAGACCTTGTTCTCATAAATATAAGTAACTTCTTCTTTACAACTTCTTTTTTTATTTCCTTTAATGGAGCCTGTAACTTGCACTTTCATGATAATATGTCATCACAGTTAATTTAAGGAACATATTATCAGTCTCTGGGTGTAATTTAGGTTATTTCTTTCGATATTCTTAATTTGAATCTTGTAGGTCTATTCAGTCTTTCATAATGTTATACTAGTCACTTTTGCATTAATTATAGGCCAAGGCCTAGTAAGTTGTAACATATTCTATCCTTGATCCCACTAAGTCGAAGTGAGCAGAGATCAGTCTCTAGACAAGTGCATTAGAAAGTGAAAATAGGAAGTAGAGTGCTACATGCACCTGCACATACTCGCCAATGAATTTTATGATTATAGGTAGAGTTTCATTTATAAACTGTATAAGAGTTTCAGCATTTGTGTTGGATAATTTCTGTACATTACTGCATCTGAAAATGGTGGACATTGTCAGAGCCTTAGCGATAATAATTTTAATTATCACAGCTATGATACGATTTGCTCAAATACTGCCGTGTTTGTTGTTTGACAGACAATTTTTATCATCCTGGTTTGCAACAACCAACTGCTGGAGTGGGTTGAAAATGAGTTTATATTGATACTGGAACACATACCAGTGCTATCTGGTATTTTACCTCATGTTATGAATAAATTGCATACTGCCAAAGAGAGATTTAACCAGCAGCAAAATATGCCTCCATTATCATTAAAGGTGAAAATCTCTGCCCTTTCTCACTAAAAAAGGGCCCCTGTAAATATCTTTGATATCGGTTTTAAAATTAGATTTATTCATCTTTCATTGTTTCTGCCATTGAGATATATATTTATTGCCTGAATTTTTGTGTGCATTTGCATTTCTCACATATTAATGCTTCTTGATATTTTAGTAATTTTACTGTTGATTTTCTGTTTCTCACCCCTGGCAAGAAATCTTTGCAGGCTAACAAGTGGGATTTCTCATTTGGCACCATTTGGAATACATTTGTCTGGCTTATGCTTATTGGATTCCTCAACAAAATAATTACATCAACTGCCCAAAGCTTTCTCGAGGAGAAACAGAAAGAAAAGGTTGAAGCATTGATAGCAGCGGGAGGTTTCAAAAGCGAAAAGGAAAAACCAGAATGTTCTAATGGCACAGCTGACCTAAAGACAGATTGAGGAAATTAGCCAGTCATATTTTTTGTTGCTAACTAAAGCAATGGTAGGATCATCATTTAAATTTTTGGCAACACCAAAATGGGTTAGCCGCTTATTGCAGCCACTTAACTTCTAAAAAGGATATCACAACCCAGATGGGCATTTATCTATTCCTTTTGTACACAATGATTGGTCATTACCAATAGCATGGCTGTTTACGAACATTGACTCGAATTTACTTGGTGTGCTTCCTGCTGTGGTCAAAGGCATTTCCCTTGTACATTTTAAAGTTGGGAAGGGCCTTGACTCATGCTTTATTTAGTTGAATTGCCTTGAAATCAAGGGCATTGTTGAACCATTTAGGATTAAACTCAAGGTCTATGCAACCCATACACACTCAATCCTATGGCAAGTGCACCATCTTGTGAATTGCTTTCTTATGTAAAGAGGTTGTCCATTTAAAGACATCCATGATAGTATGTTTAGTATGCATGACAGTTAAAATTTGTCGTGCAAACTAAGATGTAAAATTTCTTCTGCATAATATTAGACTGCACGTTTCTTGTGTATTACAGTTTATAAATAAAATGTTCCAAACAAAAATTCCATTTAATCTTTTACAAAATAAATTTTGTTACAATGAACATGTGAAACATAGTATCCACGGGAAGTCCACTTTTTCAGGAAAACATGCAAGGTGATCTACCAGACTAAAGAGGCTGTCGGCTCACTTGATCACTCAATAACGCTTTATGCAGATGGGAAAAATGGGACATAGTAATTAGGGAATTTACTGTACATACACTAGCTTTAAATATGCGTGCTCATGATCAATCCTTAAAGCAATTCTCTCAGAACACCCTTGATGATCTTCTTCTACCAGACCAAAGAGGCTCTTCACTCACTTGATTGCCTGGAGTCCTTTTTGCTGCAAGGAAAAAGGGGACAGTTTACCATGCATACATTAGCCTTCAAGAGGTGTGCACGTAATCAACCCTTTTAGTGATGGATCTCTCGCTTGAAAATCACCCGGAAGAGGACCCTACGAGTAAATCAGAGAACAACAAATAAAATCCTTCAGTCACCATGCTA
The DNA here is from genome assembly GCA_000404065.3 of Pinus taeda. NCBI lineage: Eukaryota > Viridiplantae > Streptophyta > Pinopsida > Pinales > Pinaceae > Pinus > Pinus taeda. The sequence goes on from APFE031139826.1 coordinate 81,776, forward strand.
GGTGTGTTGAGGATCCAAATATAGCCTAAATTTACAACAAAGGTATTCGTGATTGTTGGTTGCTGGGCACGAGCTGAAAGTAACCTACCACCCTGTGCCCCTGGAGTTAGGTGGAGATAAATTTCTGGGAGCAGGAACAGTCCTTTTTTTCTGCTTGAGACTGATCTTATCTGGAGGGAACAGAAGATGCCATCAGAAGCCGAGGTGGGTTCCATTTTCCAAACATGGAAGTGAAGGAAACATCTCCATTCCTGATGGAGACCTTGACAATGAAATTGCCATTGCATTGATCAGGACAAGTAATGAAGTGCAAATAAGAGCTTTTGTTGAGGAGGTCATGGGATCAATTCTGACTAGTTTTTTTAAGGGTTACTGGATGCTTATGCTGCTGATGGTTAATATCATCCTCCATCCGAGAGATTCAGGGAACATGGATGAATCTTGTAAGTTGCAATTGCCAGGAACCAGCACCACTTGCTTGTTTAAGTATGAGAGAACAGATAATGTGCTCTGGGAGAATATATATATATAGAAAGAGAGAGAGAGAGAGTCCTAAACCTTTTAAGCACTTAAAATAAAATGACTGCAGCATATGGTTGTCATACCTTGTAGCTACTGTCAAGAGTATCTGCTTTACAATCCCACTTAAAAAAGCATCATAAAGCAACAATATGAGCTAAAGAAATTTTAACACATGACATAAAGGGAGAGTCATCCAACTCCAAAAGTTTCAAAGAGCAATCATTAGAATTGGAAGGATCTCCTAGTTTCCATCTTTCCAAATTCTCAAAAATAGACAATTTCTTTCCTGCAAGCCTTCTTTGATAACAATCCCTCGATTAAGGAATTTAGGCTTCTGTGATCCATAATCTTGTTTAGAGAATAATTTCGGCAAAATCACATAAAAAATCATTTGTCATTTGTCAAATGATCTTTTATGTGATTTTGCCGAAATTATTCTCTAAACAAAATCCCTCGATTATTTGGTGAGAATCCGGGATGAACATAATACCTCCCGCCCCACAATTGTTTGGGGATTTTATGTTTGTTCCTTCAAAAGATCCATACAGCCATGTGGTGATAATTCCTATATCGCGAAGTTCTCTCTTCTTTTTCTTAGTCTCCCCGAACACTGCTTTGTTAACCATACTATCCAATAGGACAAAGCATGGTAGGGATTGTGTTCTCACTTGCTCTTGATCTTCTATCCAAGCTTCCAAAGCCCTCTCCATTGAATCTCCTTCCAATTTCCCTCTCCCTCCAGATAAATTCTTAGTCTCCCCGAACACTGCTTTGTTAACCAACACTGCTTTGTTAACCATACTACCCAATAGGACAAAGCATGGTAGGGATTGTGTTCTCACTTGCGCTTGATCTTCTATCCAAGCTTCCAAAGCCCTCTCCATTGAATCTCCTTCCAATTTCCCTCTCCCTCCAGATAAATTCCTTACAACAGTGCAAACTTTGATCAAATGAGAATGCTCAAAACTATGGGATATACTTTCTAATTTTTCCTTTGAAGTATGCCCCATGTCAAAATTATGTGTTTTAAAAATAGCCATAGAAATATGTGAGTTTTTAAATGAGATGCCAGTCCCATGTCTCTTCTTGATCCAAATCTTTGGATCGCCGCCATGTCTCTTCTTGATCCAAATCTTTGGATCGCCGTCATATATGCCTGTTTCACCTTGTATTCCAATGGAAAGCCATTTTAAGAGCACCCTCATATTGATTCCTTTACTCTGTAATGCTGTTTCTAGTTGATCAATCTTTCGTCTAACCTGTGGTTCACTACCCATCCATTGTTATCATAAATTTCCACAAAAATCTTTTGACTCAGCGAGTGTAGAGCATCAAAGGAGTGGTTGTGAATATCTCGGGATTTGGAGAATTTTCCAAGGATAGGTACCAGTTCGAACCTTTTGACCATTTCCCATTAACTAAGTTTATCGGATAAGTTAACATAGGGTTTTCACACCATTTCACCATCGGCGATTGATTTATTTGGGCATTTAATCGATTCTTTCAACCTCGGCGGCTCTGTATACTTCCTCTTAATCACTATTTGCTATAAATCTCCAATGGCTTACTCTCTACATTCCTTTCGCACCCAGTGGTTGCGAAAAGATGAGTAAAATTTTTAACCATCAAGTACCTCAATTTTGGGCTTTGACAGAGTTGCCCTTTAATTTCCTGTCCAAAGATGCATAAAGCATAGTTTTTGAACTTGTTTAAGATCCCGCTGGGTATATGTGCCGATGATTTCCAGGACATTTGGGTGGCTTCGACCGCACTCTCAAGAAGATTCAGTTTGTCGCTCATAAAGATTCAATTCTTCATCCAAAATAATTTTCTTCTATCCTTTCCTCGAGCCATAGCCAATGCTTGTAGGAGTAGGTATCTTCGTTTAGCTGGCATCCCGAATATTTCATATTGTCCTCGAACACTTTGACCTTAAAGAGAAACAATTCCTTAATTCTCTCAGCAGATCATAAATCAGTAGTTCTACCATATACCTGTAGAGCCTCTTTGATGGCCCTTTGCCTCCGCAACTGCGCTATTACCAAAAAATGACATTATTAATAAAAGTTGAGCGAGTGTTGTTTAGGTAACCCTCACTCTATTCTTCTGAGAATATTACCAATCCTTAAGTCACCCTTCTATCAAATCTGCCCTACTTTGCCCAGATTGTTCGAGATGACACTAGGTAGGATAGGTTTTAGCCTCGTGGTAATTTCTTTGCTATGATTTTGTACACAATAGCACATGATATTGGATTTCTTTGCTATGATTTTGTACACAATAGCACGACGATATTGGCGTAAAGGAGTTATAGGGTTGTCTGCTATAATTGTGTACACAATAGCACATTGATATTGGCCTAAAGGAGTTAATAGGGTTGTCTGCTATAATTGTGTACAGAATAGCACATTGATATTGGCCTAAAGGAGTTAATAGGGTTGTCAGAGTGGAGTTAAGAGATTTGAAAATCACATGAACCAAACCATTAAAAGTTTGGTGCGCCATCCATTTGGCTCCGGGGCTTTATCAATCTAGGAGTGCAGGATTTCTTTTAAGGTACTTGTTTGTCATAGGGCCTTGAGAGCATCAATATGATTTTTCATTCAGATTTTTCAATTCTGAAACTCTTATGGTTAAAGTTATGGCCAGTGTTTGATGGGCCATCCATGTAAGCTTGGGGCGGGATCAATCTAGGAGTCTTAAGATTTCTTTTATCCCTTTTTTGTCAAAGGGACATCATAGGTTTGGTGAGAGGGTGGATGAAAAATGTAGGGAAATTTAATTATTAATAAAAATATTAATATAAAACAACTAAGCAGATTTAAGAACATAATTATAATTATTGTAGTTGATATAATATAATTTGTAAAATAATTTTGCTCATAGTCATTATCGTTTTGAAATAAAACTTAATGAATTTTAATTTGATTATCAATAATTATTAGATGCATGGTAGAGATTTATTCTCCAAAAATATTTTATAATATTCTTGGTACCATTTTTAAATTAAAAATTGAGATTTATGTTAAAAATAGTTACGCCTTTTTACCTTTTTAAAAATTGATTAATAAAAAGAATGTCATATGAACATGTGTCTTATGAAATGAATTATGGTTTTTTTGGACATGTGGTATTGATGAGCCATGATATTAGCCCATCATATTGTAACAATGCTATTTACAAGTTAATAATCTTCATGGTAAAGTGGAGGATGTATATATGTTTAAGTCATTATTAATTTTTCTTTTTAAATTAATAATAATAAGAATAATTAAATAAACTAATTTTTTATGATTTTTTTATTCTTAACAATGTGAGATGTATTATGGAGCATGTGTTTTGATGTTTATTGTGGATTGATCCCTATTTTCTTTTATTAGTCATTTAATTTATATGTCTGAGCTATTAATAATATAATTAAAAAAAGTTTTATCATTAAACAAATTTATGAAAAAAGAAAAAATCTTTATGTAATCAAATAGGAAATAATTATTAAATGATAAAAATTAAAAATTAAATCATTGTTAAATATATAGGTAATTATAAGATATAGAGAGATATTCTAATAGTGATATGTATAAATAAAGATGAAAATAAAAACTTGATTGAGAATATTAATATGTATCAATTATTAATCTAATCTAATGTAGAGAATAAAACAGGTGAAAATAAATAAAAAATTGATGTTGTTAGGATATTGAGACACTTTAGGAGTTAGTTAAGTTTAATTTGGTTTAATGTATCTATCAAGTAAAATGTGTTTATTTAGTATGCACTAGCCGCATTGTAATGTGATGGTCATGATATGTTCTTGATACATAGTGATACAACAATTCGTTTTCTCCTCGATACTAATGACTATATTGATCCTTGGCTTAACACTAGATTGCTTTGTAAAAAGCATATAGGGTCGTGGATGATGGTCGTTTGTGAGAACTCTCTTATGTAAAACATTTTCTTTTGCATTTAATAAAATTGCCTCAAGTGGCTAGTTGGTTGGGGCCATGGATTGTTTTTCTCTTAAATGATTTTAACCATATAAAAATACCAGAGTTGTGATTTTTGATATGGTTTTGTTAGTGGTTATTGAAGGTGTTTGTCATGTATGGAATACTCAATTAACTCGGATGTGGCATCAAACCCTATTTGAAGAACATCTCCCATTAGTACATTTTATGTCACTAAAGAAGCTTTGGGGGATGCCTATCAAAAAATCTCTTGAATCCTTGTGTGGTTCTTTGATTAAAGAGCATGAAAATATTTTGCATATTGGAGGGATTAGCACTGTAAGTACATCTAACAAGACCCTGGTGGCCCAATAGAGAAATAAAGCCAAACATCCAAAGTAGAAACATTCTTGTAGCAAAAAGCAAAATAAAGGTTCAAAACCCTCTCAGCTAGTTTCCACTCTTAATGGTGACAAAGCAACAAAATGAAATAATAAGAAGATTGACATGCATTACAACTATCGTGGGAGTGATGATCATCTAGAGTCCAAATGTTTTAAAAAGATGGAGGTCTTGGGAACAACAATGAAGAAGCACACTATCAATCTTGATTCTTCTTTTCATGGACATGCACTTCTTGCTTTTGGTTTTTCCTTCAATGCAACCTTTGACTTCTTATGATGAATGGATTATTGATTTTGGAGCATCTTATCCTATGGCTAAGGATAAAGCCATTTTTTTCTAGTCTTAATGATTGTAACACCAAACAAATAATTTTTTGCTGATTATAGATCTCTCAGTGTTGTAGATTCTTGAACAATTCAAGCAAATAATGACCATTTCAATGATGTATTATGTGTTCAAAGTCTTTCTTGCAACCTTCTATTTGTTTATTAGGTCACTTGGTTGGTGAAGGTATATCAACAAAGTTTTCACCTCACCAAGTTGTAATTATGGATTTCAAATATCTTAATCATATCCTTGCCAGTAGAATCGTTGATGATATTACCCGATTGTATAATTTCGACAACTTTGGATCATCATATTTCCTTTAGTTTTTATTGCTCATAGTGATAGCTTGAGCAAACTTTGGCATGCGTGATTTGGTCATCTAAACTATCACTCACCACAACAACTTTGTATTGAAAATATGGTGACTTGTGTTCTTGTCATTTCTTGTAGAAAAGGTGTTTGTGCCAGTTGTGTTCTTGGAAACATCATCAAGGCAATTTTAACAAACGTGACTCTTGCCATGCCTCAACCCCTTTGCAGTCTGTTCATAGTAATTTATGTGGTCTACTTTCTTCTCCTTCCTTCTTTAGGCTCAAGTACTTTATTTCATTGATGACTTTTCCAGATGCAGTTGAGTTTATTTCTTAAAACTTAGGAGCAAATTTTTTGACTTGTTCTTGGCGTACAAGGCCCTTATAGAAAAACAATCAAAACATCAACTACAAAGGTTAAGAACAAATAATGTATGTGAATATGCCAACTACAAATTCATAATTTATTGCACTACATAGGGCATTCAAATGGAACATATTGTTCCATGTACACAACAAAATGGTGTTGCTAAAAGAAAGAATCGACTTTAACAGAAATGGATAATTGTATGATTCAATCTAAGGGATTAAGTATTCATTATTGGACGAAAGCAATCAACTGTGCTAATTACATAGTAAATTGCACTCCCACAAAGGCTTTAAGCAATATAACACCAGAAGAAGCATGGACTAAAATCAAGCCAGATGTAAGCCACTTCTGTATCTTTGGTAGTGTAGGATGAGTTCACATTCTTGATGAAAAAATGAAAACTTTGTGGACTTGTGTATTATTGCTCACATTCAACCCTCAGTTTATATGAGGGTTGAGCGAGAGAGAGTAAGGAGGTTGTGTAAGAGCAAAGAGGAAATTATAACAGATCTACTGTAGGTTGTATTTCTTCAATTTGCTAGATATTATAAAAGGAAGGACTAATTGTTTCTCTTTAGACGTGGCCCAAATAAGGTGAACCACATATATCTTTGTCTTTTGTTTTATGCATTTCTGTATTTGTGTTTCCACAATATTTTATATGTTCCATTGTTCTGTAATATATAATTTTCTAACAACTGGTATAAGAGTCGAAGGTTTATTTGGCTAATAAACTCATAGGAGAGAAGGGTTTGTGGTTCGAGTGGGAGAAATGGCGGAAGATGGTAGGTTTAGGGTCAAGAAATTTAATGACCAAAACTACCAATTGTGGAATATGTAGATGGAAGACTATATGTATAAGAAAGACTTGTACCTACCATTGAGCGAAAAATCAAAGAGGCAGACGCAAAATGGGAGATTTTCAACGGAAATGCACTAGGAACAATACAACGTCTGGCAGTGTTGGCGGCATTCAACATTTCAAAGGAAATGAAAACATAAGGTTTAATGATGAATTGGCCAAACTATATGAAAAACCCTTGGCCTCAAATAAGTTATCTCTTATGAAGCATCTATTTAATATGAAGATGTCAGAAGGTGGATATGTTGCTGATCATTTAAATGAATTTAACACGGTTTCCATTCAGTTAAGTTCTGTAGGGGTAAATTTTGATAAGGAAGTTAGGGCTCTGTTATTTCTGTGCTCATTGCCAGAAATTTGGAATGACCTAGTTATGGCTATTAATAACTCTATCTTTCGATCTAGTACGCTAAAGTTTGATGATGTTGTTGGTGCCATCCTTAGTGAGGAAATGCGACGAAAAAACTCCAGTGGGATACAAGGTAATGCTTTGACTGCAGAGACTAGGGGAAGAAAAATGGAAAGAGGAAGGAGCCCAAGAAATCGCAGTAAGTCATGAAAAGGTAGATCCAAATCCAGATCAAGGATAGTGTGCTAGAAATGTGGGAAGAAATGACACCTGAAGAAAGATTGTAAATCTCAGAAGGGAAAAGAAGGAGATGGACACCAAAAGAACAATCATGAAGCGAATGTAACATGTGATGTGTTGCAAGATGATTTGATTATTCCATTAGAGAATATTATTGATTCCTGGGTGGTAGATTCATGGACCTTATCCCTTGCCACACCTGGTAGTAAACATTCTCATGGCTATGTTCAAGGAGATTTGGATAGGTTCGTCTGAGTGATGATAAACCCTATAAAATCATTGGAATGGGTTAGCTTTTTATAAAGCAACATAATGGAAACCGATGGATGTGGAAGGATGTAAGGCATGTTTCATATCTGAAGAAAAATATAATTTCAACAGGGAAGTTGGGAGGTGAAGGTTGTGTAACTACTTTTATAAATAAAACCTGGAAGGTCACTAAAGGAGCTATGGTAATAGCAAAAGGAGAAAATGTTGGTACATTATATTTATGCAATAATATTTCTAATTCTGTTAATGATTTAACCTCCACTGGAGCAAATACAACACTTTGGCATCATAGGCTCAGGCACATGAGTGAGAAGGGGATGCAAATTCTTCACTCAAGAAATTTGTTGCCAGGTTTGAGGCATGTTGATTTGGATTTCGTGTTTATGGAAAATAGAAGAGAGTAAGATTTATCAGAGTTGGGAAGGAAAATAAGATAAAATAAATAAATCTTTGCATACAGATGTATAGGGACCTTCTCAGGTATCATCTCTTGGTGGATCTCGCTATCATGTTACTTTATTGGTGATGCAACTAGGAAAACCTGGACTTATTGTATTCGAAATAAATCTGATGTATTTGATACTTTCAAGAAATGGAAAGCTTTGGTTGAGAATGAGACGGGAAAGAAGTTGAAGTGTCTTAGACCAGATGATGGAGGTGAATACTGCAACAAAGAGTTTGATAATTATTGTTCAGAGCATGGAATTCATAGAGAGAAGACAAGTCCAAAAACACCACATGACAATGGTGCGTCATAACTGATGAACATGACAATCATGGATCGTGCAAGGTGCATGAGATTGCATGTAGGTATGCTTTTGAAATTTTGGGCAGATGTTGTAGATATTGTTGTTTATCTAATAAACAAAGCGCCTTCAAGTTCCTTGGATGTCAATATTCCAAAGGAGGCATGGACAAGTAAAAAGGCAAATTATTCATTTTTAAATACTTTCGGTTGTGAAGCATTTGTCCACATTAATAAAGAAAATAGAACAAAGCTTGAGGCAAAATCATAGAAATGTACCTTTATTGGATATGGTGTTAATGATTTTGGTTATCACTTATATGATTATGAAAATCACAAAATCATTAGGAGCATAGATGTCATATTCAATGAAAAGGTCTTGTATAAGAATCAAATGCAAGGAAAGAAACATGAAATGGAAAACAAAGAATACACAGTGCTTGATGAGATCACATAAAAGGTAAAGGTGCATGAAAATCATAATGATCAACAACTACAACAACAAAAATAACCACAACAACAACGTACACCTCAAGACTTGAAAGTGGTGTTAGAAGATCTACCAGGATAAGTAGACCCCTAAACAATACTCTCTTTCATTATATTATGTATTGTTCGCTGATTCTGGTGAACTAGAACGATATGAAGAAGAAATGCAGGTAGAAACTAGGAAGAAGTGGGACTTAGCCATGAAATAAGGGATGGACTTCTTGATACGTAACAAGACTTGGGACTTAGTCAGGTTGCCTGTAGGTAAAACAAAATTGTAGAATAAATGGGTTTACAGGTTGGAGGAAGAAGATGGAAGTAAATAGAGGTACAAGGCTAGACTTGTTGTGAAGGGGTTTGCTCAGAAGAAAGATATAGACTTGATGAAATATTTTCTCCTGTTGTTAAAATGACTTCATTCAGAACTATTTTAAGAATTGTGGCAACATGAGATTTACTGCTTGAGTAGTTAGATGTAAAGACAACCTTTCTCCATGGGGATTTGAAGGAAGAGATTTATATGCAGCAAACACAAATGTATGAGGTCAAAAAGAAGGAGAAATTATTATGCAGGTTGAAGAAGATCTTGTACGGCATAAAACAGGCTCCAAGGTAGTGGTATATAAAATTTGACAGGTTTATGTCTGAACAAGGTTATACTAGATGTCACTCTGACCATTGTGTTTATCTTAAAAAGAAAAATGATAGAAGCTATATTATATTGTTATTGTATGTAGATGACATGATTGTTGCAGAGTCTAACATGTAGGAAATAAATGTGCTCAAAGGAAAATTGACAAATTCATTTGCAATGAAGGATTTGGGTGCTGGAAAACAAATCCTTTGTATGAGAATAAATAGAGACAAGAAAAATCACAAATTAATGTTGTCTTATAGTGAGTATATACAAAAGGTGTTGGAAAGATTTAATATGAAGAATGCAAAACTAGTTAGTACACCTTTGGCTAGCCATTTCAAACTAAGGAGATGTGTCACAAGACCCAGGAAGAGATGGATTATATGTCTAAAGTTCCATATGCAACAACAGTTTGAAGCTTAATGTATGCAATGGCCTGCACAAGGATTGATATTGCACATGGAGTGGGAGTTGTAACCAGGTACATGAACAATCCAAGAAAAGAACATTGGATGGCAATGAAATGGATTCTCATATATTTGAGAGGTACAAAAATCAAGCATTGTGCTTTGGTGGTTCAAACATTTCTATACAATGATATGTTGATGTAAATATGGTAGGTGATAGAGATAACACGAGGAGCACCACAAAGTATGTGTTTATTGTAGGTGGAACAACTACCAATTGGGTTTCAAAGTTGCAAAGTATTGTTGCAATTTCAACAACAGAAGCAGAGTATGTTGCTGCTACAAAGGCTAGTAAAGAAATGATTTGGTTACAAAGGTTTATGGATGAGTTAGGAACTAATTAGGAGATGGGCATGTTATACAATGACAACTAAAATGCCATTCATCTTGCAAAGAACTCAACATTTCATTCCAAGACTAAACATATACAACTCAAGTAGAATTTTATACGGTAAGTGTTGGAAGATGGACAATTGAAGCTAGAAAAGATACACACTAGCTAGAATCCTGCATATATGTTAACAAAAGCTGTAACCAGGGAGAAACTGAGACTTTTCTCAGTTTCAATTGGTATTCAAGTATGATGATGAAGATGAGAACAACCAAGTCCAAAGTGGAAGCATTGTCTAGCAAGTGAAGCAGCGGTGGAGATGCTATAATCAGTCTTAAAGTGGGAGATTGTTGGATGTGGAGCCTGATTATCTTCCTGATTTTTTAGAGGTTTTTGTTTTAGTTGCGTTGGATCCTTGTCCCTAATGAGGAGACGACGTCGCCCATTTAATCGTCATCAGGGGGCGACTGTAATTTCGTAGTCAATATGGAATGTTCATTAGGAAGATGATTTGATGGTAGAAGTTATGCTAATTTAGGGTTTTTTGCCCTAGAGGAAACCCTCAGTTTATATGAGGGAATTGTATTGTGGTTGTGTATTATTATTTAGAGCGAGAGAGAGAGAGGAGGCTATGTGAGAGCAAAGATGAAATTAAATGAGTTTGTTGTAGGTTGTATTTCTTCATTTTGTTGGATAACATAAAAGGAAGGAGTGATTGTTTCTCTGTGGACATAGCCTCAATTGGGCGAACCATGTATATTTGTGTCTCTCTTGTTTTATGAATTTATGTATTTGTGTTTCCACAATATTTTATATGTTCCATTCGTCCGTAATATATAATTTTCTAAGAAGGTCATCTATATTGGAAAACATGAATGAATGAAGAATATCATTCCTTGATGTCAAATGATAATTGGGAACTTGTACCTCTTTTGGAAGGAAACCACATTTTTAGATGTAATGGGTATACATAACTAGGTAAGCATCAAATGGAAGTGTTAAAATACATAGGGACTATTTAGTTGCTAAAGGAGTCTCTTAAGTTGAAGGAATTAACTACAATGAAACCTTTGCCTTGGTCACAAAAACAACTTCCATCTTCCTTGTTCTACCCTTGTTGCCTCACATGGATAGGAGGTTCATCATATGGATGTTAAATTTTCCTTCTTGCATTGGGATATATAATAATAAATCTAAATGAAACAACCTCTTATCTATATTTAGAGTTATTCTAGCCTTGTTTGTTGTCTTAATAATTCTCTTTATTGTCTTAAACAAGATCATCAAGCTTGGAATGAAAAAATGGATAACTTTCTTCTTAACACCAGCTTCTCTAGATGTCATTTTGACCCTAATGTATACACCAAGAAAGTAGGAAGCAATATTATATTCCTTGTTCTTTATGTTGATGACCTTATTCTCACTAGTAGTGACCCTAAACTTTTAACTCATTTGAAGTCAATCCTTAAGAACTTTGAAATGATAGATTGCAATATTTTGACCTTGCCCTTCAAGTCTTGCAAACTAAGGAAGGAATTTCTCTTTCCTACTATAAGTATGCGTGTGACTTTCTTCATCATTTTCAAATGGAAGATTATAAACCAATCCCTTCTCCTTCAAGTCTAGAGTTAAACATACTAACATATGCACTACACCTGATGTAACACCCCCATCCACCCCATAGAGCATCCTACGGGTATCAGAAGGAGTTATTTTCATTAAACACGACATGCATAGCCTTGTCATGAAAATGGGGTCTTAAAAATTCCTCATTTTCAACTCTTTTAAGACTTAAAATGGACACCACCAACATGTTTGGCTCATTGGGATCTTTCCATCAATATAATTTTTTCCTTCAAATTACGGATCAAAAGTTATGGCCCTTTGAAATTTGACCATTAAACCCCTTTTAAGCATTTCCATGGTAGCAAGTACTGCCACGTGGAAATACCACATCAGTTGGCATGCCCATGTCATCACGTTTGGCCATTGCTATGCTCCTCATGGCATGAGCCACATCATACCTCACTTGGGCCCACTGGACCAGATCAAATCGTAGTCTCTTTTGTGGTCCTTTTATATTATAAAATATCTTGGCCCTCAATGCATTCTCCTCGGCCTGGCACACATGACACCTCACCAAACACACAGAGGTGAGACAAACTTAACTTTTTGTTAGTCAATGGGGAGAATTTCCATCACTCAATCCCGTGAATCTCACCCACCTCATAGCATTACACTGCCACAAAGTGAGTTCCTCGAGGTCTCGAGATGTGCATCTTTATGTCATTTACGAAGATAAGTATCCATTTTTCCCTCCGTCAGTCTCACCCCTATCTTGGTCTCGAGAAAGACTTGTTTCTGTCATTCACCAGGAAATTTCTCGTCTATCTCACCCGTTAATCTTCCCCTTGCCATAATATGCAAATAAGTAATACTCCCAAGATGACATTAGCCTGAGATGATTTCATCCCATCGTTGTAGCCTCCTATTAGAGCACCATGTGTTACCCATTTTTGGGCCCCTTAACCCTCCAATATGGTCAATTATGGCTACTACATGGCACCACGTTAGCTCAAATCCACGTCACTGTGCCACCTATCTTGGGTCCCATTGGTCCCGAGACTTAGTGCAAAATAAAAATTTCCCCTTGTAATTGTTTTAGACTTTTTTTTGGGTGGTTTCTTGCCTTAGCCCCCATGTAACTCGAGACAACCCCTTTTGTAGCTTTAACATTGCATAATTTTTCTTGAGGGTCCTCTATGATCCAACGACAATAGAGATCCAATAACTAACGTGTTAAATTGTAGCAAGAAAAGGCTTCATTTGACTTGTGCCTTAGTCAAATGGAGAAACTCAAATTTCCACATTAGGAGGATGAATTGAGTTGCCACTGGTAGGAGTGACATGGCCAAGTCACTTAGTTAAGTCAATCAATTCAAGTTTGTGGGAAAGAAGTAGAGTTATGCATGAGTTGATTGCTAATATCTAGAAATCTAGTGGACTTGTAGTTAGTGAAACATAGTTATCTGAGATGTAGTCATGAATAGAGTTAGTATGAGTTTAGTTATGTAGTTGTAACTGTTGTTAATTCATTAATCTCTCAGTTAACTAGTCTATTTACTAAAAATTTCCCTAGTCATGCATGCAATTTGAATTTCTCAGTTGAGTGGAGGAAAAAGGCACCAATGTATTTATTATTGTATACTAGTGAGTGTACAAAGTTTGCATGTAGCAAGTGAGCTATTTTCCTCAGAAATTGTGCAAGGAAATAAGAGCTTCTTATTATTTAGGAGCAATAATTGTGCAAGGAAATAGGAGGAAGTTAGAGACCTATTTTGGCTAAGTGCTGGTCAGAGTAGGAGATCAATATTGCAATGCAGTTGAAGATCAGATTGAAGATGTCATTGTAATTGATCATTGTCTCATATGATATAATACAAACAGAGGAGGGGTTTTCCTAGTTGGGTTCCCCAATAAAACACTGTGTTTATTGTGATTAAATGATTGCATGTGTTTCAATTGTATGTTTCCCTTCCGCAGATTGAGTTGAAGAAATTTGTGTCTATTGATTCCAGTCCGACTTCATTAGCAACTGCAAATTTTGAGTTATTTCTACATGGTATTAGAGCTATTGAAAACTACATAGAAACTAGGTTCCCAATAATCTCTCAGATAAATTTCAAATAACAGAGTTTTGTGGTGCATATTTTCTTCATTGCAGGAACAATGTCTTTTAATGGATTGAGGCTTGAGTATGAATTGGAAGGCACTTCGAATTTTTGTGCTTGGAAAGACATGTTGGAAGCTGTGTTATATGACAATGGAGTGCTGGAGTACAAAAAAATTGATATTCCAAAACCAACAACATTAGATGCACATTGGTTGGTTCAGTGGAAGAAAAACACAGCAAAAGCAAGGAGGATTATCCTAGAGGGAGTTAGAGACCATGTGGTTTCAAGTTTGCATGACAAGTAGATGAATTATGCAATGTGGAAAAACCTCAAAAAATTATTCGAAAGTAGCAGCGATGCCAGGAAATTGGCATTAAAATATAAGCTCAGAAACAATTGAGTGCAAAAAAATGAAACCATTGTTCACTACCTATCCCGATTCACTCAAGTCAGAGATGAACTTGGAGGAGTTGGAGAGACTGTTCCACCATTTGAACTAGTGAACTTAACATTCCTTGGTCTTTCGAAGTTCTGGCACAACTATCGAGATTCAGTTAATGGTAGAGAAAAGCTCTCAAATTGGGAGAGACTTTGGTCAGACTTGGTACAAGAGGAGATTAGAAGAAACACTAGAGATGGAGTCCCATCCAAAACTCACGAGGAAGAAGAATTTTATCTAGTTAGAAAAGGAAATAATTCCAAAGTCAAGAAGGCCCAAGACAAGGAAAAATATGGCCATAACCATGGCAATAACAAAGACCTCAGTAAAATTAAATGTTTTCACTTCCATGAATATGGATACTATGCGACCAAGTGTCCACATAAGAAATCCGGTAAGGAATCTATAGTAGTAGCAGTAGGAGATGCTCTCACATCACAATTTGAGTTGGATTTCACCCTCATTTATTGCGTGGAAAGCACAATAAGAGGGAGTGAGTGGTACATAGACTCTGGTGCTTCATTTCATATGATAGGAAATAAGGATTTCTTCTGTATCTTAGAGGAGTAGGACCTACATTTACACATAGATCTTGGAGATGATGGAAGGTATAGTACCAAAGGGATTGGAATTTTCACTTTTAAGAGGGAGTCAAGCTCCCATATTCACCTAAAGGATGTAATGTATGTGCATAGTCTTAAAAAAAATATAGTTTCTGTAGTTTTATTGGAAGACAAAGGATATGTTGTGGTGTTTAGTAGAGGGAAGGCATATGTGAAGCATCTTACTACTGAAAAATAAAACAAATTGGTGTTCGAGTCAAAATTCTCTTCAAGCTAGAGGTAGATTTCACCATCTATGCAACTATACCTCCAAGAGTGAGGTGGGGCGATGTAGAGCCTTAGTCCCAAAGTTGGAAAGATATGGGTAGGGTCCATAAGAGAGCAATAATTGCAATATACTATTATTATGGATCATTACCCTTGCTCTAAGGGCCCATAATATTTAGTAGCAGAAGGATCCGGGTTAGATCTTGGGAGACAATTGCAACACAAAGGCACAACTGATTCAATATTTTGGATGCTTCTCAGTTGCAATTATTGCAATAACAATAACAATAGTGAGAGGGAGTATTAGTTGTGTTAAAGTACATTCCTATAGAGGATCAAGATGTAGACATATTGACAAAGGATTTTTCAAGAGGCAAGTTCGAGTTCGACAAGAGCAAGTTTTGGATTGTACAAAACCCTTTTCTTGCTAAGAGGGAGTGTTAAATTGTAGCAAGAAAAGGCTTCATTTGAATTGTGCCTTCGTAAAATGGAGAAATTTGAATTTTGACATCAACAAGATGACTTGAGTTGTAGTTAGTAGGAGTGACAAGGCCAAGTCGCTTAGTTAAGTTAGTCAATTTGATTTTTTGGGCAAGAAGTAGAGTTGTGCATGAGTTTATTACTAAGATCTAGCAATATAATGGAGTTTTAGTTAGAAAAGATTAGTTATTTGAGCTCTAGTCATGAATAGAGTGAATATGAGTTCAATTGGGTAGTTGTAAATGTTGTCAACTCACTGATTTCTCAGTTAACTAGTCAATTACTAAAAATAGCCCTAGTCATGCAAACAATTTGAATTGCCTAGTTGAGTGGAGAAAAAATGCATCAATGTAATTCTAGTATTATTGTATACTAGTGAATGTATAGAGTTTTCATGTAGCAGGTGAGCTAATTTCCTTAGAGTTTCACAAGGAAATAAGAACTTCCTATTCTTTAGTGTTGTGTGTGGAGCATGATTGTTCAGAGGTCTTTGTTTCAGCCGGATGTATACCCCAGGAAGTTTGTACGCCCCTCCACGCGGGGGGGACTTGTCCCCCTAGCGGGGGTC